>CAUYRH010022646.1:0-48700 GCA_963574655.1 Perodicticus potto | reverse complement strand
TTGGCTGTCTTCATTGTCTGCCTCCGTAGAAGATGGAGGATTCCAGGATTTTACCGGTGAATGATGTATACAGGAATCGACTCCTATAACTTTAACAGTAGAAGAAGACAAGATAACAGGAAAGGGGACTTCCCAAGTTGGAGTCAGGGAGGGTGAATTAGAGGGAGGAGTTTTGATCATGACTAGAAGGAGAAAGATATTTTTAAAAGATTTCACTTATTTATGATTGCACACTCAATCTGCTATATTCATTAGTGCAAAGATTATGATGATCCTCTGAATTTTTCTCATATCGGGGATTTACACAGAAATGGAAATAGGAAAGTGATAAGTTAATAACTAATTTTGAGTAGCAGTTTTTAGGCGTTTGGATTCTTCTCTAGGTCCAGAGGTCTTCAGAGACAACTTTTATGAATGGTGGTATTTCTAATCTATGTAGCATAGAAAAATAGCTATGGCCACAGAAAAAGGCTGAAATATGTGGGTCTTTTGGTACATAGCATGGATCTGGTTGCAAAGTAAGATTTTATAAAATTCTCTGAGGTCTCTACTGCAATAACAATTCAACCATTTGGATCCTGGTTGGTTTTTATTTACTGGAATGAGTACTGAACAAACTAATCGATCACCAATCTAATTTGGTTATCTTGTATTACTGAAATAATTCTGCCAAGTAAAATAACCAATTCTAGTTATGATGACGGTAGAATTGGAGTGCCTACAGAGCAGAGGAGATGAACCATTAACTTGATCAGCTGTATAAACAAAGTTTCTGACCAGTGGAAAATGTTAGCCAATATCCAAGGCAAGGGAAGGGCTTTAAATGAAAAATCAGAGAGACTGCTAATGGAATATAACATGTCCCCAGACCCAGAAAGAAAAATAGACAGAAGGCTCCTTCCCACAGTTAGTTTAAGGATCAGTAAAGAAGTTTAAGTTTGAGGTGGCATCTGGCTGAAATATAATGAAAGGCATGTATCAGAGAGAGATGTTTTTTCACTCGCTTGCCATGCTCCTGAAAGTGTATTGATTCTGACTCCACGTCATTGTGTTAGAAAGATTTGTTGTTCGTTGCTAGAGCCATATCAGATTTAGCAAGGGAGTGTAATGAATATGTAATAAACATCTTTCTGAATCCTATTATCCTAGATACATCCAGAAATTATAAGCACTGAAATAGTTCTAATTAAGATATGCATATTGTATGCATCAATCTAAACCAATCACAACATTTGTATGGCTTCCCTTGACTATTGTTTTTCTTAGTGAGTCTGGGTGCAGCTGAAGCCAGCTGTGATTCCAGCTTGTTTACTCTGGCAGGGTGCAGATGATACCAAGCTATCTAGAATCAGCTCCTTTAAGAATTTGTAACATTTTTAATGATTCTTTTGAAGGCTATGTAAAATTTTGGAATAAATTCTATTACCATGACAGTAATAGATTTAGCTTGTACATGTGTTACAATGTGTATTTGCTGATAAATTACTTGTAGGCAAGACAGTAAGTTCTTTGAGGGCAGGAACTCTTTCTTCTTCCTGTAATGAGGATCTCACATAGTACCGTCACATGACAGCTATTTCATTAATTTGTGTTTGATGAATGATATGGTGAATTTTGTATTGATTGATGAATCTTTTCTTAGCTCTCTTGTCCAAAGCACCAATGAAGAGAGAAATTAGATGTAAAAACCCTGCACTCGTGGTAGCTGAGAAGATAAGCTCAACTAGGATGCTAGTATAGTAAGTAACTTCCAAATGTAACCCTGGGACCACATGGCTCAGTCTTGGCTGTGTATTGTTTAATTTTTAAAAAAAAAAAAACCTCTATTTTTCAGTTTAATTGTCACTTAAAGGACATCTATTACTTACTCAGTGTAGATTTATTTATTTATTTATTTATTTATTTATTTATTTATTATTTAGACAAAGTCTTACTCAGTTACCCTGGGTAGAATGCCATGGCTTCATAGATAATAGCTCACATCAACCTCAAATTCCTGGGTTTGAATAATCCTCTAGCTTCAGCCTCCTCAGTAGCTTGGACTACAAGTGCCTGCCTAATACTTGGCTAGTTTGTCTATTTTTAGTAGAGATGGGGGTCTCACTCTTGCTCAGGCTGGTCTTGAACTCCTGAGTTCAAGCAATCCATCTACATTAGCCTCCTAAAGTGCTAGGATTATAGGCATGAGCCACCGCGTCAGCCTACTCAGAGTAGTTTTACTGTGTGTTTAATTTTAACTAAAATAAATTTAATTAAATTTAATAAACAATTTAAATTTAACTAAAATTTAAATATAAAATTAAAACTATTTTTTAATTAAAAATATTTTTGACCCTCAATAGTGTGTTCCATATTCCTCCAAATATCTCTTCCTTTTCTTCTTCTGCTGAGCATTTCCACTAATACACAGTGTGGTTTTTCTATCATCTTCCCACTCTTGCTTTCTGTTACATAGCTTAAGTTAAATCCTTCTTTGATTTTTACAAATAGATTCTCAACAACAAAACTCTGGAAATTAACTCAGTGAGAAATGATCCTTTCCTGATCAGAAAAAAGTGACAAAGAGGCAAAACAGTGTGCTCTCATGCACAAATCATTTTTGCCCTCATAATATAAGAAAATGTGCCTAATTGCATCCTGGGGATTTCTTGGACCCCAAAACAACATCTACAGCTACATATGCTGAAACTTCATGAAGTCCTAGTTTCAGCAAGTCATGACAGGCACCTGTGTGCCTATCACAAGTCACTACATCACAACTTCCTGTTAGGCATAGGAAGTAGAAGAGGTGGAAGCTTAGCAGTAGTCACAGGGCCTGGCGAGCATCTGTGGAAATGGGGGGCTGCCTCTGTCCCACATATCCCTCTCCCGCATCTGGCAAACAAGCTTGCGTCATTGAGAACTGAGACTGGAATAGAGATGCTTTCGGCAGATGCTTTCTCATCCTGTGTTTATCTCATTCTACAGTGGAACTTGTAGCACGTTCACTCTGGCTCATCTCCTAGTACCAACCCCCCCAAAACAAACAACTACCCCCTAGAAATTAGTAGAGCTATTGTTGTAGGAATTTAAACATCATTACTCTTCATGTAATTTTTAGCTTAAAATGATCATTTTCTATACTATCTTAGAGGCCAGTGAAACAAAGCAAACCACAACATGGTTTGGCTTCCCTTGACTCTTAGTGAGTCTGGGTGCAGCTGAAGCCAGTTGTGAATCCAGCTTGGTGTTTACTCTGGTTGGGTGCAGATGATACCAAGCTATCTAGAATCAGCTCCTTTAAGAACAGTGGAGATTTTGTCACCCAATGGAAACTTTGGCACTGCCTGGAGATATTTTTGGTTATCAAAACTGGGGTACAATGCTGCTGGTGAGTAGAAACCAAGGATGCTGCTACACGCTTACCATACTCAGGATGGTTTCCCATAACAAAGAATTATCCAGCCCTAAAAGGCAATGGTGACAACCGGTCAAAAAATACAAGCTTTAAAAATATTTTATTTGTTCACATTATGGATGTGTTCTCTGAGCTCTGGGTACAGCCATAAATGCTTTATGAGCAGAAATTGCTTGAGTTATCAGCTAATACAGAGGGGTCACTGCTAATAAGGAGGTGCTTCATGAAGTTTACAAACCAATCAAATTTTTTTTCATCTGCTATTAGTGCATGGAATATCTACTAGTTGTCTCTTCTTTCATAGAGGAAAGCCTTTATAAAATTCTAATAGGTTATTTATTTAAACAAGATGCATTTATTAAGTACCTACTATGTGCTGGTCAGTGTTATATGGAATGTGAATTTACCTTTCTTAATGTGAATTTACATGCCTCCCCACCTCTCTCTTGCCCGGTATGCTCATTAATCATCATTAAATCGACAAGTCTGTGCAGTTAAACAACCTTAAGAGTAGCCTATGTAGAGTTGCCAACATGAGAAACAACTTGATTGTAAATACATGTATGTCACATGGCAGATCTACCTGTGAAGTTAGTACTGTCATTAGACCTAGGCAAGAAGAATCTTGCCCTGGACTGCAAGATTTAAAAGGTGCCCCTGGATCTTGTCCAGATGGCCATGGAAATGTGCCCATCTGCAACATATACCATATTTCCTCCTAGGCCACCCTGTGCACACCAGGGACATGAGATTTTTATGCCCAAATGACCTTGAGCACACCTCCAGAACCTGAAGATGCCTATTCTCTAAGGAACATATGCACATATCACAAAATCTGAGTCAGGGAAGCTGTTGGGGTAATGGACTAAGACTAGGGTGCACATGGCATAAGTGAGGCCTCTCCCAGAATAAATGAATTGGGTTCATGATGAGAAGGAATAGGGACTCAGGACCACATGCTGCAAGTCAACTTCCTTTGCTTTTTCATGATCTGATGTAAATTCCAAGGAGTCTAGGAACTCTAAATAAGAAGGCAACCTTATGGAATGTTATGGAGGTAATAACAGCAGAAAGTATTTTATTTTGTACTTAGCTGGAGTTATTTCTTAAATATTTGGACATATGGTATGGGGGTCTCCATTTTCATACTTGCTCCATATCAGGGATTGAGTTGCTTTGGAAGGGGTGGAGGTGTGTGTGGTGGGAAGCACTGCTAATTGTCTGTGTGCACAATACCTGAGGGCTCAGGGCACCTCTTCTAGTGAGTGTAGTCACACAGACTGCTCAGGAAAACTCAGTTTCAGTTCTTTTCAAGAATACTGCTGATCTTTTGGGAACTATGTTTTACGTGTCCCAACTATAAGTCAGCCCATCTTAAACTTATTGGCATTTGTGTGGGGGGGGCGGGGGGGGCGTAAGGCAACAGATGAACCAATGGAAAGTTAGGTTCTTATGATAAGTTTGCTGAGTCAGAGCTAATAAAAGGTAAGAACAAGAGGACAGAAAGGAAGCTTGTACCTAGCATAGAAATAGGGACAGGAGAGGAGTCCAGAGAAAAGAAAAGACGTTCCTTTGGAGAGGAGGTGCTCTGAGAAGCCAGTGTGACTTAATAAAAGTGGGGTGCGGGAGAGACCTGGAGGAGAGATGGACACCAAAATTAAAAAAGAATAATAAACGAACAAACGTCAAGCTACCTTCTTTTTCTTCCATTCGGCTCATTGTTTCAGAGGGCTGAAAAAGGATTGAGATCATAGAACTTCTTGTTCTATTTAGAAGCATATTTGACCTCGGGAAAGGTCCTTAACATCACACCTAAGAAATGGGGTCTTCCTTGCCCCACTTCTGTCCTGAGGTCTAGAAAAAAGGGAAGCTATAAAATGATGTCACATTGGCACCCTACATGGCACAAACTTTCAGGATGTCTTTCATTTCTTCTCTCTCGGGAAGACTGAACTCCAGGGAGAAGAAATTGTGGTTCCCACGACAGACTCTGTTCTCTCTGACTCTGAGGGAGAGTTTGAAGAGGGGCTTCTGATTAAAATGGTCAAGGGCCTATTTTCAAGATACTTGGGGAGCTCTTTAGGACAAGCCTACCCAGAAGGCTGATGCCACTGAGCATCCTACTCCCAGCTCCCACCTCTCACTGCAGTCAGTGGGAGCCAATTCCACAGCCCTGGCAAAGGCAAGGTGTGGCTGCTGTGTGATTAATTGTCCTTGTTTGCCCGGGTGGGAGTGGACCCAGTGACAAACTTGGCAGTAAGAGGGGTGACAGACCTCAACACGGAGGTTTCTCTGCCTCGTTTGAGTCCACAGTGTGCCTGGGCAAGTGCTTCTGTGCTGAAGCTCAAGAAAAGGTATCTTTCCATGAGAAAATTATACAGCTCAGAAAGTTAGTCATTAATGTAATGGTCTGAATTTACAATGAGAAAAAGATTGAGGCTGACACGATTTTTATCTTTGATATTAGAGCTTTTGAAGTTGAGAAGTAATTACGTATGTTAATATTACATCCATTCGATATTCTGTGTTTTTTTTTTACAACCCTTTCTTAATTAATCTTCCTTCTTCCCCCTCTTCTGCTCAGAATGCAGGCAAACAGTCATGATTGGGGATGACTGGAAAAGACCACTGCACTCAGACTGGTGCTTGACTTTAGGCAGTTAGTGAATAAACAATGTTGAACTAGGCACTATGTGAAGGTTGCACACACATTATCTCGTGTGTGAATCCACACTATTCTTGTGCCCATTTTGTAGGTTAGATAACCGAGGCTGTCAATGAAGAAGCTGAGCTCCATGGCCCGGGTTGCTTGCACACAGCAGACTGTCCTCTGGAAACACCATTGCAGGTCCCCTCTGCACTTTGGGAGCCTGTGGGAAGATGAAGGTGGGCTAGACTGCCTGAGTGAGAGTGGGAATAACAGTCCTCACTGCCTCACAAATCACGCCACTTTCTCCTTCACTCATCTTACATTTGAACTCTCTACAGCTACCACATAGCCCCCCAAGAGAAGCTCTGGCTGCTTCTCCCTTGCCCATAGCCCCCCAAGGACCAAGTAACCAAAACATCAGGAAAGCAATAACAGATCTCTCTCTGTTCTTCCCTCCTCAGCAGAGTCCTGCAGCTCTAGAGTGCTGGAAAGAATTACAAAGGCGAGCCACTGCTCCTCAGCTCAACATACAGATATTCTGGAGATGTGAGTGCAAATCACAAAATGCTGGGGTGCCGTCCTCACCTTTCAGTTCCCCAGTGAACCTGGGCTCCAAGATGCAAATTTCTTGCATTGCTGAAGGGCTTTTGAGTTGGCTGTCCTTTGATATTTGATAGTCACAACAGAGTTATGAAAATCGAATAAGATGACATTTATATAGAATTCTCAGTATTTGGTCCAAATGGCATTAATATCATTACCGTGATCATCCTTATTATTGCATTTTGAGGCTAATGACGATTTGGATACATGGAGAGGAGGAAGAAGAACTTTGAGAGAAACGGAGCAGAGTGAGTGAAAACTTCTAAGTATCTGTTGTGGGATACCTACAATAATTAATTGATTAATTTAATTAATTTAGTCTTTCATTCAACAAATATCTATTGAATATCTTCTATGCTCCAGACACTGTGCTAAGCATTAAAGACAGCATAACACATTTCAGAGTCCTACAATCTCCTGGAAGATAGCCATTACGTGAATAAATTCAGCGAACATGTGGTTGTAAGTTAGTATGTGCTATCAGGGCAAATAACTTGGTTTTAAGAGAAAAGAATTACAAGGGAGAAATTCATACTGGGTGGGCATGTGGATAAGTTGAGGATGTCATCATTGAGCAGGCAGATTAGGAGGTGAAACCCAGAGGGGGAGCAGGAGTCAGTGAGGCAATTTATTGGGGAAGAGTGTTTAAGCTTAGGGAACAGCCTATGCAAAGTCAGGAAGGTGGGGAGGGGAGAGTCAGACAGCAGAGGGAGAGAAGCCAAAGCAGATACTCTCAGCAGGCTCAGCTCAGCCTTTCCCTCACTTCTCTAACTTCTCCCTTGTCTGAGTTTAGCGTCTCACCCTGAATACAGACTTCTTAAGAGAGACACCAATTTCTTTACTGACTTCAAATGTCTAATCACAAACTGCCAAAAGCACCATGCAAAGAAAATTCCATCAGATTTCCAGCCCATTCGCACTGGGGAATCCTGGTCTGTATTTGCTGCTGCTCTTGACTGACTGGTGCTGCCAGTGCTGCCTGAGGTTTCCTTGCTGTGGCTTCTGAGCACTGTGCAACTCTTATGCATAGGGAGCAGAGTTAAATGTTTTGAGGAATTCTCAAGTTTCCATCCAAAGACAATAGTAACTTCCCAAATTTGTATTTGCAAACTGAATTTTCTTTATAAACAATTCGGAGACAATCTCAATCTCTCACTCTCTCTTCTCAACACTTTTAAAGGATTATAAAACTCCAAAATCCTTACAATCAATGCATAGAGGGTCAAAGGCCTGAGTGACACAGTCTCTGGAGAACAGGCAAGAAAGAGCTGAAACAAGTGACCGAGTGATAGAGGGAGGCTGTTGTCCTTTGGATGAGGTGGCAGTGCAGTGGCCCAGGTGGGGTGGCCCTGCAGGGTATAGGGAACGCAACCACAGCCTCTAACTTTGGACCACTGAAACACAACTTCATTAGTATTTTTTAAAATTGCACAGTAATCCATTCCTGTTTTTAAAGATAATCCCAGGAGTATTCAGAGTTGAATGAGAAATTACCTCCCTTCCTATCCCCCCACCCACCATTCCTGCTTCTCATTCTGAGAGGAAGGTGGTAAATGCCTTTTTGAGTGTTTCCATACCTACAGATACATATAGCATGTGTGCTGTAGATAAACTTACCTTTCTCAGGTGACATGTCATGGAACATGTACTCCCAAGTACGTGAAGATTATTACATAATAATAATATGTAATATTATTATTACATGTAATAATAGAAGCCAGGTGTATGCCATAGTGCTGAATGGAATCCTGAGTCAGGATCCCGGCAGAGACAAGAGCAGAACCAGGGGAAGGGGCAGGGCTTTGCCAGTAAGTAATAAGAATTTGTGTTCATTTCCATTTTTATTAGGCCAACTGTATTAGAATATGAGTAGCTCTATTTTATTCAACAAGCCAAGAAAAAAATGCTAAGAGCTTTGCATATATCATTCTTTAAAGATTTATAACAACCATACAGAGCGGGGACTATTACTACTCCCATTTTATGGATGATAAAACTGAGGCTCCTTCAGACATTAAGGAAATTGTGGGAGTTCAGGCGGTGGTAGTGATGGAGACAGAGTCTCAGGTAAGTCTTCCTAACTCAAGTGCTCCTGTTCTTAGCCACCATATTTCACCCCTTCTCTACAAGTACATGCAGGTCACAGAGGCTTTAAAAAAAAAAGCAACTCTTCCTTTTGGTCCCTAAAGACTATTTTGAGCAAGGGAACCGAGTCCGTGGAAAGCCACCCCCTGACTGGCGTGTTCCCTCCCTGACTTGCTGCATGGTCCTTTGCACTCTGTGAACACGAGCATTCACACGGCCGTCCTTACACCCGCGCCCCATCTCCGGTGACTCCTCGGGGAGTCGCATCAGACCGGCGGCTTCATGGCTGGGACAGGTGAGCTGAGATGAGGCGGTAACAGGCCGTCAGATGCAGTTATGGGAAACTGCACTCATTAGAATACTGTAATTGGTTCCCGCAGGGCATCGGAGGTTAGTGCACGGAGGAGACGGCCGGGAGCGGCCGAGGGGAGTGCGCCGCATGGATCTGGTTTTCTCTCAGCTTTTCTCTCCTCCAGGAAGGAGCCTCCACCGGCCTGGGTTCACAGTGGGGCTGAGTCTGCGGAGGGGCCGGACTCCTCTGCGGCCCGCCAGCCATCATGCCACCCTGCTCCCCTCTCTGCGCTCTCTCTCTCACTTACCTGCCGTCAGGAACCCCCCCTCGGTCAGGGAAGAAAGCTATGAATGAGCACATTGGAAGGAAGATGCTGGGGCTGGACACCCCTCACGCAGTGAGTATGGCAAGCCTGGTTTGTCAAAGAACTTAGAGCAAAGGGCAGTGCTTGACCAAAAGTCACACAATTCTAACGGGGACACAACCCCAACAAAACTGCAAGTCACCACCCGGGTAATAGGCAGCACTTCATGGTAAGGTGGTAAGGCAAAGGTGGACACCGTTGTGTCAGGGTGCCCCTATTCTCAGGGGGGAGACCGGCAGGGACGTAAATCTCCCTCCTCTGAGTTGAACTCTTTTTCTAAAAAGACATTCTATTTGTAGGTCAACACAAAATGTGATCTCATGATACCAAATTCAGTATTCAGCCAGTATGCTGTCCCCACATTTCTGAAAAGTTTGGTGGAAGGGTTGTCCTTTTTATTCTCAGGAGTCAAGAACATCCACGGATCAGGATGTGGCACCGCGGTTTTATGCACAGAAGAATTGATTAAGCCATACACGTAAGATTAGAGCTTGGCACACTTTATGTTTGTCTCAATTAAAAAAAAATTCTGTCCATTGCCAAAAACATTAAGTTTCTAAGAATTCTATCCTTCGCCCGCTATTTTCCTGAAATTCTCTTTATTTGCTGATGAGAACCTGGTCCTCTGCCTCACCTAGCCAAATTCTGTGCTTTGTCAAGGGCCAGGGAAAGGCAAACTTTTAAAAGAAAAACTGCCTCGACTGGCCAGCCACATTGCTCACTGCTTCTGAACAACTTATAGGGCCTGCTGTCAGAAGCAGAAAAAGGTCCAGGGTTTTAGAACCTGAGCCTCATACAATTTGGGGAGCCCTTTATAAAGAACCCAAAATGATGAATACAAATGAAGTTACAGAAGGGGGTCTGAAAATTTTAGGACCTTCCTCCTCTCCCACTCACCCTCTTCTCTCGAAGTAGTTTATCCAAAATGTTTACAGAAAAATGTCTGCTTGCAACTTGACTTATCTTTTGCACCTGAAACTCTCAGGAGCCTCCCAATACCTCCAGAATGCACAGGGGTCAGGCAGGGTGAGAGGGGTTGGTGGAAGCTCAAGCTTGGTTGCTCGCTTTCTGGCAAATCCGTCTCAGGTCAGCACATACACGTCAGCATTTCATATCAGCCTAGTTTGAGCTGAAACTTCTCCGTTTCTTGCACAGAGTTAGCCACCCCAGGTGAACTATAAAATCCTGCCGTGCAAAACCCAAGGCTTCACATCACCTTCATCCCCCCAAGTGCACATGTCAGTGTCTTTTACAGGATGGGCTCTCCACACTGTTGAGATAGGTGTTTGGGGGGTGGGAAAGGAACTCTTAAAGACAGGTAGCAGTGATGACAGGGAGTGATAAGTCATCAATTGGATTAAGTGGGTTCTTCCTGTGTCTCTACTACCCAGACCCCGAATATTCACAACATACTACACTGCACCAAACATCTTTTAAAATTGGTTTGAGTGAAAATTAACCCCAGGCCACATGAAAAGTAAGAGTCTGGCCTGGCTCACACAGCCTCCTGGCTTGACTTCCCTTCTGCCTGACATGAAGGATTCTACAGAGAATAAAGAAGAATAGAGGAAATAATGGAGAGAGAGAAAAGGAGGAAAAGAAAAGGAAGAAAGACACGAGGAATAAAGGAAAGGTCTTATAAAAACAAAAAAGTAGGAGATTAATGGAAAAAGAATACTTAATAAAGCTCTCCTGGGCTCACACTCTGTCTTTTTTTTTTTTTTTTTTGAGGCTGCTGTATTAAATTAAAGTCATACATAGGTTTCAAAGGAAATCACATTTCTGCAGTCTGGTGAGCCCACCTGACAATGCACGCTAACAGAATTGTAAATGTAAAGGGTAATGCTTGTCAGTGCCTGACAGTTCTAAATGGCCTTTTAGTTCAGTACGCAGAGCTGTCATAAAAAAACATAAAAATGCATATGCAGACAGCTGAAACTGCTATGCACATCATTATCTGCAAATGGTATAAGTATCCTGAACAAAAGGCCTTCCAGTTTAAGGACATGCATAAGACATTTCTCTGCCTCCAGCTCTAAAACAAAGTGCTGTCAAGAAAACAAGATTCCCAGTGCCAGAACTGAGGTTTTTCTGTCAATCAGAGAGGTGCTACATTTGTACATATTTTTCTGACCCTGCATATGAGAAGAGCATTCTTAACAGATGTGTATTTAACTTCTGGCAGCTACATCTGTTTCTTCTGTATTTTCCTTCTTATTTCTTAATCATTGTTCTAACAGACCGAAGCAGAGGGGCGTTTTATTGTGTACTTATTCATACTACCTTATCTTTGCCTCTTTCCTCCCCTCTCCTCTCTCTGCTCTTTCTCTTAAAGCATTTTTTCATTCTTTTATTTTGGTTGTTTGTAATCAAGAAGGTCAAAGGAACCCTAGTGTAGTCCTGTGGTGATCAGATTGGTGGAGATATTTGTCATTCTTTCCCTAAGCAGTGGTATTGTCTGTCCTTTAAGATCGAAAGTTCCTTGAGGGCAAAAGTGATTTTTATAACGTAGTAGGCTGAGTAGTTGCACATCAGAATCATATGAAGAACTGTAAAATTCTCATTTCCTGGAATCTTCAGGAATGATTTGGTGAATCAATGTCACTAGGGCTAGAGCCAGGGCCTTTGTATTATTAACTAACACCCCAGTGATTATCGTGTTTTCATTCATTGAAGCATACATGGAAAACATTCACTGGACATCTACTGTGTGGCAGTCATTGTTCTAAGCGCTGAGGATATAGGTGTCTACAAGAAAGACACACTCCCAAATCTCAAACAGACTGCATTTTATTGAGTGAGACAGACCTATAAACTATAAACAAATGCATAAATATGATTGTTACAAAGAGTGACTAATGTCCAAAAAAAAAAGAAACATATTTCAGCTTGCAAAATCAATGTACATGAATCAGTTGCCTTTCTATGACAGTCAAACTGAGAGTCAAATCAAAGTCTCAATACCATTCACAATAGCTGCAAAGAAAATAAAATACCTAGGAATATACTCTCCCAAAGAGGTGAAAGATCTTTACAAGGAAAACTATGAAACACTGGGGAAATAAATCACAGAGAGCACAAATAAATGGAAAAACATACCTTGCTAATGGATCAGTAGAATCAACATTGTTTAAATATCCATATTACCCAAAGTGATTTACAGATTCAGTGCAATCCCCATCAAAATACCCACATCATATTTCACAGATCTGAAAAAATTAATTCAATGCTTCATTTGGAAGCAGAAAAATGCCTGAGTAGCCAAAGCAATTCTAAGCAAAAAGAATTAACCTGGGGATATCACATCACCAGACTTCAAACATTATTACAAGGCTATCGTAACCAAAACAGCATGGTATTGGCACAAAAACAGAAACAAAGACAAATGGAACATAATAGAGAACTCAGATATAAAACCTTCTACCTACAACAGTCTACGCTGGGAAAATGAAGCCCTATTTAGAAAATGTGCTGGGAAAACTGGATAGCCACATGCGGAAGAATGAAACAGGATCCATATTACTCACCACTCACAAAAATTAATTCAAGATGGATAAAAGACTTAAAAATAAGGCTTGAAAGCATAAGAATTCCAGAGGAAAGTGTAGGAAAAACTCTTCTAGATACTGGATTAGGCAAAGAACTTATGACTAAGACCCCAATGGCAATCATAGCAACAAGAATAAATAAATGGAATTTGATTAAACTAAAAAGCTTCTTAAATAAATAAATGGAATTTGATTAAACTAAAAAGCTTTCTTTTTCTTCCTTAAAAAGCTAAGGAAATAATCAACAGAACAAATAGACAGACAACCTTACAGAATGGGAGAAAATACTCCCAAGAATATTTTCCAGAATCTACAAAAGACTCAAACAAATCCATTAAAAAGTTGGTAAAAGGCATGAGCAACAGCTTTCCAAAAGAAGATAGACAAATGGACAATAAATATCTGAAAAATGTTCAATGCCACTAATCAATGTCAGGGAAGTGCATATTAAAACCACAGTGAGGAATCACCTTACCACTGTTAGAATGGCTTTTATAAAAAGTGCAAAAATAATACATGTTGGCATAGATGCAGAGAAAAAGGAATGCTTATACACTATTGGGGGGACTGCACCCTCTGTGGAAAACAGTATGAACTAAAGAACTTATAATTCCTCTAAGAACTAAAAGTAGACCTATCATTCAATCTAGCAACCCACTATTGGGCATCTATGCAAAGGGAAGAAAAATCATTATATCTAAGAGACACCTGCATGTGAATGTTTATTGTAGGACAATTCACAATTACAAAGATGTGGAATCAATGCCCATCAATCCCTGAGCAGATTAACCAAATGTGGTATACATGTGCCATGGAGTACTACTCAGCCACAAAAAGGGATGAATGCCTTCTACAATAATTTAGATGAAACTGGAGGCCATTATTCTAAGTGAAGTATTCAAAGAATGGAAAAGCAAACACCACATATGCTTGCTATTAAACTGGAACCAACCAATGAGCACATGTGTGCATAGAGAAATGTAAAACTTTATGGAAATTAACCAAGAAGAGAGCAAGAGGAGAAAAACACTACCTTATGGGTATAATGAACACTACTTGGGTGATGGGCACACTTACAGTCCTGACTCAAACATTGCTAAAGTGATCTATGTAACCAAAATATTTGTACACCTTTAATACTTAGAAATTGAAAGAAACTGGAGTAATGGAGCAGAGAATGGTACAGCCTAGAGTGGATAGTTCACATGTGGCTGTCGGGAAAGTCTCCAATGAGGTGCTGACAGCTGACATGAGACCTGAGTGAGTGATGAGGATCCAATCAGGAGATGACCCACAAAGATCATTATCTCATTTTATTCTTTCAACAGAATAGAAATTATTACCATGAATTTATGAATAAGAAAAGTGATACTTACAGTAATTAATGACTTGTCCTAAATTACATAGCTAGTAAGCAGCCAAACTGAGACTCATACCTCTGTACTCCATAAGATGTAGGAGAGTCAACTTC
Organism: Perodicticus potto; assembly: GCA_963574655.1. Classification (NCBI taxonomy): domain Eukaryota; kingdom Metazoa; phylum Chordata; class Mammalia; order Primates; family Lorisidae; genus Perodicticus; species Perodicticus potto. The sequence goes on along the minus strand of CAUYRH010022646.1, from coordinate 34,290 downwards.
AAGCTTTACTTCTATTGCCACATCTATCCAAATCCTGGCCAAACTTTAGGTTCAATACAAAGTCCCAGAAATCCCTGAGTTACAAACATCCAACTTACATACAATGCACACTCATGAACAGAGGCTTTTACAGGTAATTGGTAATAGCTGTTCCAACTTACCTACAAATTCAACTTGAGAACAAACCTATAGAATCTATCTCATTCGTAACCTGGGATTGCCTGTACCATCATCTAGGATGCATTCATCAATATACCCATCCAACTATCAGTCTCTCCATTCTTTTCTTTCTTTGTCCATCCAATATATCTGATGGTCATATTCCAATGCAGGTTTTATATAGGACGCTCTACACTAATTTTCCTGATTTGCTCATTTGACCTCCATTCTGAACTCTTGAGATTTGAACCACAAAAACTGATTTACATTCAGGTTAAATATGCAGAACATTCTAAAGAAGACTTTAAACTTCTTAGGCCACAGGGTATATTTTATAACTCCACTGTTTCTGGTACATTGAGGACATTCTCCAGTCTCTTTCCCAAGGTTTTGAGTCTTGGGTTGAAGTCCTAGAACCTCCAGATGAATTGTAAAGAGGGATAATGATGTTTAATAATAATTTTCCCCCAGTGATCAATGACCATTTCATTCTTGGAGATAAATTGGAGCATAGGACTTGGAACACAATATAGCCAATTGGCCAAATGTGGGACCCTGGCATCAGAGAAATTAATATCCCTTCTACTAGCTATGATAGTGGACAAACCATGAAGCCTTGGTTCATTTCAACTTAAAAATGATAAGAACAATAGACTTAGATGAAAGAGTTATCATGAAGTTAAATGAGATGTAGCATGTATGCTGCTTAGTACAGTGTCTGATGTATTCAGGCTTCAATAAGTGCTTTCCATGATTATTATTATTATAATTATCACTTTCCATTGTACATTCAGGGTAGGGCACTACCATAAGACAAACTTGACCAATCATCCAAGCTCTACACATCTGCTTCCCCTTACCTTGAAAGACATAGGAAGTACAACCCCTCCCATATGCATCACGCCTGGTTACCCTCTGGGACCTTCTCTAAGGAAGGCATCATTTTTTATCCTATGCTTTCCTACCGTATTTTCTCCTAATAGAACTTACGACTTCTAGCTATTATAAAAAATAATGCTCTCCTGCTCTGTCTCCCGGGGGTCACTCTTGCTAAGAGCAATTTCTTTTTATTGAATGTGCAATTTTGTTGCTATGGAAAATATATTGTGATTAATGAGACCCTGTGACCAAGGTTACTTGGGACAGGCTTGAACTGGTTAGCATGATGTCCTTAACTTTCCAGTGCCAAAGTTAGCTGCAGGAAGAACTGCATTGTCAACCCCATTAGAAACTCCTGGATTAATATAAGGGACTACCTTGTAGTGTAAAGTTGCAAAAATATTTACAACAAGGTAGTTTTTAAAAGGCTAATGTGATGGACTGTATAGGATATGTAAGTTTTAATTGCAGAAAGAAAAGAAAAAATAAAAAGATAAATAAGAATTTATGACATTTGTCATACAAGTGGGAAAGAAATAAGAAATTAGCATAATTATAACAGTATGAAAAATAAATTATAAATAATTTAAAATTTATATATAAAATGTGTGTGTATATATATTATCTACACATGTATGAGTATATACATCAATTTTAGAGTTCAAAGCAGTTCAAAAGTCCAGTATAATATTCTTTACAGGGAAAAATCCATCTCATGGTATTTCCATAGTTGGTCTGAATTAACTACGTCATCTGAGGCGAGACTCACTGTCTTCAGAGGTCACTCGACTGGAAAAGTTCTATGTTTTTATCTGATACCTAAATCTGCCTCTTGGTAACAACTTCTCACTCTGATCTCTTTAAAACAAGAACAAGATTATCCTGTATTCTCAGAAAACACTAGAATTGAAAAGAAACTTAAGGATCTCATTACTGAGGCTTCTCATTCTTCAGTTAAGAAAACTTAGTATTTATTTTCATCTTTCATAGGATTCCTCTCCAAGTATGTGAAGACACTGTTTTCCATTTTGTATACCTTGAGGTTGAGGTGGCTGTGAATTCCAAGTATCCAGTGAACAGTTAGAATTCCAAGCTAGAACTCAGGAGAGAGGTTTCGGACAGAGTGGTTATCTTCAGTAACCATTGATCTTCTTGTTGGTAGCTAAACTCATGGAAATAAAGGAGATTATATAAGAAGAGGTTATAAGATAAGAAAATATGGGGGCAAGATGAAATCAGAGGCTTTTCTTTTTTTATATTATTGCAAAAATTAACCTTGTTACTTGCAGTAATAACATAACCCACGTATAATTGAGACTAAAAATGGCCTAGCCTGTTCTGTGTGGATATAACTCCAGAAATCTTGAAAAATTATGTAAAATTCTCCTTATGAATTTCTTTTTAAAAAGTAGTTTATAAAATGCTTCTCAAAAGTTATTTGTCCTGCTTTCTGACTTCTTAGCTCTTTCCCTCTCTATAATTTATTTTTCACCAATATTCTTTCTCCTCAAATATCTTTCCTCTTTTCCCATGTTGCTGAAAGTGTCTGCTGAGATTTGTGCTTTGAGCCTTCCTGGTCTCCATAAGGGCAGCAGGATGATTTGAAAGACCATAACACCTGTGCTCCTTTACTCCACATAGAGGATGATAGGAGAATTCCAGTCCCTTCCGCCTACCCCCAGACACATACTGGTTTCTATTTTACCATTAATTTTCTTATGTAAATAGGATTTCTGGTAAATTAATTCTCTGTAGTATCATGGCAATAGTCCCCTCAGGTTTTTCTTCATCTCAAAATTTCAAAAGCACCTATTTATGTATATACTTGATAAAACTTTCAACTCGGTAGAACTGAGTCAATGGTAGAACCAATAAAGACCCTCCTCTAGGTTGACCAAGATAATTTTCACTTGAATAGTGTCTTTGTTTTCTGTTGCTTATAACAAAGTACCTAAAACTGATTAATTTACAAGGAAAAGGAGTTTACTATTTACAGTTATAAAGGTTGAGAAGTCCAATGTTGAGGGACTGCTTCTGGTAGGGATGCTACAGAGTCTTGAGTTGGCCCAGGACATCATGTCATAAGGTAGTTCAGGTCTCTCTTCCTCTTCTTATAAAGCCACTAGTCCCTCTTCCATGATGACCCATTAATCCAATTATCTATTAATCCATGAATGGATTAATCCATAGGAACAAATATTCAAACCATAGGAAAGAGCCTTTATCAACAACTTGTGTAGGTACAATAACTTGCCCAAAGCCCAAAATAAGATGTAATTCAATTCCATGGCTATTCATTTGTTCAGGGGTATTAATTATTTTAAAAGTTATAAAATGTATCAGAATTAACATGTAACAGCAGTCTACCAAATTTTCCAAGTGAAAATTCTGCCAAAAGCTTTACTGAAATTCAGATCAGTTTCACACTCATGATCTCTCAGTGTGATAACACTATTTTTTATAAAGGAAATAGATTAGTTACCTTGGGGTTTCATTGTTTCATTCTTGGTGAACCCTTGTTGGCTCTTACAAATTACCTCATTCTTTGAATAAGAATGCAAAGCTTCTCTGGTCAATAGTCTGTGTGAGAATTTTGGTCAAGTGTACTTAAAATTAAGTTCCTATCTATAATTCCAGAATTTGTTGTTTTAAAAAAAAGGTCATAAAGAGGTATTTGCCTCCAGTATTCTGGCATGTGTCTCACACCTGAAACCATCTCAAAGATTAAAAATGGCTTTAGGTAACAACATAATATAGCAACTATATCCACCCCTACACACATGATGTGATTCTTCCTCTCCTCTTTTCCCTTGTAGTCTGGGGGAGAAGTAAATTCGTCTCTCACGCAGACATCTTCAGCTCTTCCACCATTTTGATTTTTGCCTGCTAATTTGAGCTAGCTCCCTTCCTCTTCTTTATGCACTAAAAGTGAACCTGAAGATAGGTCTTCTTGTTTGTTGAAGCATCTGCCGCCAATATACACCTCAGTAAGGCCAGCCCTCACCCAGTTTTGAAGTAGGAAGTATGAGGTACAAAGATTAGGATTTCTGTTGAGTCCTGAGTTCAGGTCTCAGGTGGTCTATTAATGTTGTACTCTGACCCTTGGACAATTAACTGAACCATTTTCTGCTGCTGTTCTAAAAATTTGAGCCAAAATTACCTTTTTTCACTGAATTCACAGGATGGTTGAGAAAAATCAAAAGAAGAAAATCCAAATGAAATAATGTAACTGTTTTCTTGATGTATAAAGGTTAAAATAATTCAACCTTAGAGTTCAAGCCTGGGGCTGTGCTTTCTGGCATTCCACTAGCCTCTGCCTTACTGCTGGTGTTCTTGCCTTTGTTTTGTTCTCCAAGTTGTTTCCAGCCTTGGTTTGCTCCCATTTTTTTGGGCTGAAACTTTCCCAATTACTGGTCTCTCCACCTAATACACTGCCCTCAGGGTGTTACATTCTCAGCGAGATTATTACTGAGTAATTGAGAAAACTATCCAAACATGTGAGGAATTGGATCATAACGTGTTCCCTCTCTGGACAACAAATAGCAATCCTTGGACCACAATAGAAGTTGTATCCTGAAAATTACCAGGGTTGTCAAATCCATGCTCAGCAACACCAATGGCTCCCAACAAAGAGGAGAATGATGGAAAGTGGCATTAAAAATAAATACTTTAACATACACTTTTGGAATACAAAAAAGAAAATTCGAGAAAGTCTACATCTAGACTACATTCATCAAAGTTTAAAACCTATTTGTATCATCTTATATAAATGCTCATGAAATAGTTTTGTCAACTTCCACGGCTGAGTCTTCCTCTAGTTTTCTGTTCTGCAAAAATCTTAATTTTCCAAAATTGGGGTCACAAGTTCAAAGCCTATCTGCTATACCTAGCCCATGATATTTCTTTCTCATACAATCTTTACAAATTTTTAAATTTGAATGTCCCCAGACAGGATTCTTTTCTAATTGTCCAGTCTACACCACACTCTATTATTGCTCCTGCTGAAATTTGTATATTAATGTAACTATCACCAGTCTAGAAGCCAGAAACATTGGGGAAAGTTTTACAAAGACATCAAATGGAAGTAAAATGTTTTTCCCAGCTATCTCGTGTACTAGGGCTATGATCCTAGCCTTATTTCTTCTGTCCAAGCCTCAGTTTCTTGTGTTTGATGAAGATATTGTTGTCTTCTCTGCCAGCATTACCTTAATGATGTGAGTGTCACATAATTAATGCATAGGAATGACACTGATGTGTACTATAAAAATACAGCATTGTGACGGGGCAGCCTAGCCTAGCACAAGACAAACCTCCCCCTGTGCTCATGTATCCAGAGACCTTGCATTCCTTCCATCATCTGCCAACCAAAGTTCGTGAGTTGAAGAGATATAGGAGAAAAAGACAAAAGGTCATTTACCTTGGTAGTTAATGCCCTATATAGATTCTATTTATATATGATTGTCTACACATTTTCAGTCTCAAAATTACTCCACACAGTCACTTACTGGCCCTTTTATCTTCCCTTTAATCCCTTTTTCACCATTCCCTCATTGAAGTTCCCATTTGTCTCTCTGATCATTTTCCTGATCTGATTTGTATGCAGAGCTGTATATGACATATACTGTGTTTCTGGGCTAGATAGTAGCAATTGAGGCCAAATGTACCAAACAGCCAAGAAGAAAAGTCATATTATTCCAACTATACAAAACATACATGATTGTATATGTTTGGCCATGAAGCATATAATACTTAGAAGGGGTAAGGAGCGTGCAGCCTCAAGGCCACCCATGGCCCTCCATGTCCCTAAGTGCAGCCTTTTCACTAAATCCAAACCTCACAGAACAAATTCCTTTATTCGCAGGATTTGTTCTGTAAAATTTGGATTCAGTTAAAAGGGTACACTTGGATCCAGAAGGCTACATGTGGCCTCGAGGCTGCTGAATGGCTCCTGACCTCTTAAAGAGTATTTAAAAACAAAAACAGATTTGGACCCTAATACAAGTGATTCTGATGTAATTTGTCAAAGTGCTGTCTAGACATTGGTATGTTTCAGAAAGTTCCCCTCCTCAAAGGGATTCTAATGAGTAGCTGGTATTGAGTACACTGCTATAGGACTAAATCTTAAAGCTGGTCTTATCTTAAATACTACTGATTGTTGATTTGTGTAGCTCAGTGAAAATTCTTTCTTTTTTAATATGCACATTCTTCCTTCATGTTACAAACTTCATTCTATTCTCCCTCTAAAAATTCCATTGCCACAAATTGGTCTTAGAGAAATACAACTCTAATATGCAAAGACAGAGGTTCATGGTGATGCTGTGAGTACTAGTGAACAACCAGAAGCCATTCAAATGCTTGTCCATAGAGGATCAGTTTGAAAAGGGTGCAGGCAACACAGTGAAACACTATACTGTCCTTAAAAGGAATAAACTAAGTACGGAAAGTCTACTCTGATGTATACACAAAAATACCTAGAATCCATTTTTAAATGAACAAAAGCAAGTCGTAGAATATATATGTAACATATATTTTTGTAACAAACTCTCACCCTCCAACAAAATGATTATCACAAATTATACAATTTCAATAAGTGGTTCTTAAATTAATAGAAAAACTTCTAAACAGACAGATAAACATCGGGCTGTTTCATAGTTACTCTTGGAAGGGAGACAGATCACGAAAAGGGGAAACACCTACTTTTCACTTTAAATTTCTCTTCAATATTTAAATGTTCATAGAAAGAATATATTATGTTTGAACTCCTTTAAAAGAGAGGAAGTATATTTGCCAACCACACCCTCTCCCCTCACATATAATGCCTTCCAACCCAAATGTTAATCTGGCTGTTTTAAAACAAAAAAAGATGGCCGCTATACTGGCTGAATTTCTCTGCAGATCAAAAACACCCTGCATCTTTTCCATTCAGCATTCCATGAACGTGCAAGCGAGCCAAGTCCTGTGTGTGGGAAAGTGTGTCTTTGTGTGTGTGGATCTCCATGTAGTTACAAGGGCCCCTCCCTGTGGTAACAATTTAACACCCACACGCATCCTCAGGAAGGTCAAAAGGGAACAGCTAGAGTGAAAAAACATGTTTGAGAAATGTGAACTAGCTCCCACTTCCAAAATTCTTTCCCCCCACATTAAAAAACGACATCATGCATGGCTTCATGAGTTTCTGGTAGATTTAATAAACTGAGTGATGATGCCGTTCATAGACAAAGTGGGAAGGTGGCAGCAAACTTTTCATCGGAAATGAGGCAGTGTGCTGGGAATAACATTGGATTTTACAACATAAATGCAAAAGTCATCATGCTTAAATCTGTGTCCTTCTCATAATTCATACAGGGGTCTTGTGGCCATTTTGAAATGTTAGAGTTCTGTGGAAAGAGCAATTATAGAATTTCCATATTCATGGAAAATCAGCACCTCCTCAGATTATTTTAAAAAATCAAAATTCCATTCACAAAAGAAAAGGAAGGTAATTTCCTGTAATTTTATATTTGAAACTTCAATTTGAATCTTCAGTACACATAAGTGGCAAAGCAGAAAACCTAACAATCAGCGTGTTTTAAGATGTTTCAAGGGAAAGAAAGATGCTTGTGGGCTCATAACAGTATTTAGAAGGTATTTCTGAATGTGCAATGGTATAATCCTTCTTGTTAGCCTGTTTTGATCAATTTGTCTTTCTCTGAAGAATTATGTGAGTCACTCAAATGTAAGTAAAATATAATGCAGTCTTACACAAAGTACAGTTCTACAATCTTCAGACAACATCATAACAGGTGCCTTACCTTCAAATCTCTCTCCAACCTTGAGCATGTTACTAAAACTTTTTGTGCCATATAGTATTATTACTTCCTAAAACATGAACAAAAATAGCTGCCTGTCTATAGAACTGTGAGGGTGATAAATGACAGCATACATGATAAAGCATTTATACTGTCCTTAAAATGAATAAGCTGAGTACTGGACGTCTACCCTGTCACATACACAATTACCCAGAATTTTTGTGGGTATTCTCTGATTATGAGAGGCAGGACTATGAAAAGAGGCAGCCGAGTGCAAATAGAAATGATGCTAGCTAAAACTGAACTATGTCAGGGAACTTCCACAAGCTGTTTCTTTATCTGTGAAATGGAATGATTAATTAATAATTAATGCAATAAGTATTTAGTGCCCCCAACACGCCAAGTGCTATTTTAACTGCTTGGAAGGATACTTACTCCATTCTGCCCACCCACAGGAATATCGTGAGCATCAATAATGCCATACCCACAAATACTTTGGGAACTACGAAGTGTTGCACCCTCCTACAGGATTGTTATGCACATTTTTCTTTCATTTAAAAATTAATTTAATGGGTATCTGTTATACTAAAGAAACAAATAAGACAAATTCTCTTCTCTGAGAGCTTAAAGTCTAATCTGGTTGCTGGATATACTGATGGAATGAGATTTTGTTTTTTTAAAGTGATGGGTGACAAGACGGCTTCCAGAACAACTCTAGAGATGGTGTGGTTCAGGAAAGATCCTCTTGGAGATTGGCGTGGGCTGACCTGCTGCTGCTGCAGAGATGCTTATCAACCCAGCCGGGCTCCATCTACTCACAGATGTTTGCTGAGCACTTAATATGTGCCAAACTTGGTGCTATATAAGAACACAGGATATTTTCTCCAGTAAAATACATACACATGATTTTTGCCCGTATGAAATTTAAACCATAATACATTTTCTCCCGGTGCATCTAAGCACAGGTGTTTTTTGTTTTTTTTTTTTTCTCCTCTAAATGGGCTAGACAAGGTGGTGTACTGATTAATCACCTCTCTGGAAGAGAGAAAGGAGGAAGAAGTTCTGATTTGTAGTATTTGCCAATTTCCATGGTATAAATACTTCTACTGTGAATTCAGGGTACAATTGTTTGCCAACAGACTCAAAAATTCATGAGTCCTTAATTTTTGGTTTTCCTGAGCTGGTATGAGCCAGCTCTAGTGCGCTACTGGAGATCAAAATGTTTTAGTTCTATAATAGCAACATGGATTCCTGATGAGTGTTGCTGAGGCTTAGAAAAGACTCCTCCGAAATGAAGGCCCAAGAAGCAACCTCTGAAGCAAAAGCTTTTCTCTGAACTTCCCCTGTCCTCCTATCTCTCAGTCCAACTCTCCTCTGAGGCTGGATGGACATAGAAACTAGAATCTCTCTTCCCCAAGGAGGGTTATAAAGAGTAGAACTCCTTTCCTTGAAAACCAGCCATAAAAGCTAAAAACATTCTGTACAAAAACTGGCCATAAAGAAATTCTCTAATCCACTTTGACTGTAGGCCCTGCCTTCTCCTTGCAAGGAAGGATGTACGCTGGGAGAAACCAGGAAAAGTCTATCTAGACAGACTTTGCTGCGTTTCCACACTCAGTCTTTGAGCATTAAATCAAAACCTTCTTGTGCAATTTTATTTATAATGCTGTCCATACTTTGATGAACTTAAGCATAAATAATGGACAATTTTCCTGTATCTTCATTCTGAAGGCTCCTATGTATACATGTTAAATAAATTTATATGCTTTTTCTCCTCTTAGTCAATTTGCTCACATCAGTTATTTTTCAGCAAAACTTCAGTGTTGATTAAATGTCTTTTGATTCCAAAATAAATCCTTCCTAAGACTTTACCAAGTCCTGTCAGGGTGTTCCCAAAAGATTACAGGGCAATAGGGAGGGTGATTCAATATAATAGAGAATATTCTTTAGCTCAGTTGAGCATTTCCAATTGCAGGGTAAGGACCACCCTGATAAATCAGCTCTCTAAAAGAGAGAAAGGAGAAAGAAATCCTGGTTCGTAACATTTGCCAATTTCCATGGCATAAATACTTACAGTTTGAATGATTTCAAGGTACAATTGTTTGACAATAGACTAAAAAAGCCAAGTACTTAATTTTTGGTGAATTATCATCTTATAAAACAAAGGTCTCAAGACTCAAATACAAAACAAAACAAAACAAACATTGCCCTGACTCCTTTAACCTCATTTTAATCTCAATGACGTGATTTCTAAGCAAAAAAAAAAAAGAAAGATAGGAAGGAAGGAAGGATGGGAAGAAGGAAGAAGGAAGGAAAGAAGAAAGGAAGGAAGAGAGAGACTCACAGCTCACATTGTTAAAAAAAAAAATGGAATAGTAGTAAAGAAAAAAATTAGCAAAGTCAAAAGATCCTCTCCATAAGCCTTTCACATTGTAAATAGCTCTCATTGCACAAAGCACTTTCTAGTTTAAAAGAACAAACTGAATATGATGTTGGGTGAAGCCCAGAGGTCCTTAAGCAAATAGAAGCTATTTGCTATTTCACAAAATATTCCAGGCAAAAGTACATGCTCCATTCAACTCTGCTTGACACAAAGTACAACTGACAAGTATTTGTGGATAGGCAAGGCAAGGCAAGGCAATACACTATGCTGAGAAGTATAAAATACATTTGCCACCCTCCAGAAGCTTGCAATCTGCTTAGATTAGTCTTAGGCGTTCACGGTATTGCAAAAGGATGGTTTGATTGAGCAAAATTAGGTTTAGTTTTCAAGTGACAGGTTGAATTCCAATCCCTTTGAGGCCATTTTTCTAGGCCTTTCACTATCTGGTCTCCCTCCATCCTTTCCCAATTCCTTCCTTCTCCTCTTCACTACCGCCACACTCAACTGCTCTCAGTTCCTCAAGTACAGCCTGTTCTTTCCTCTCTATTGCCTTTCACAAATCCTGTTCCTTCTCCTGGAAGGCTTAGTTACTCGCCATCCCTGCTTCACCTTCCCCTGCCCATGGTTATCCTGGACTCTTACTTCAGTTTGCAACCTAAACACTGGTGTTTAGAGGTTTGGCGTTTGTTTTTTCCTTTTAAATAGCCTTTCCTAACTGGCTGATTTTGTTCAGGTTTCAAGGTTCTGTGTGAGTTCTGCCACTCCCAGCTCGTTGGACTTGCCTGCTCACTTGCTTGGCCCCAGTACTATTATGTAAATTCTGTAAGGATCCATTTGTACCATGCGCTGTGATAAATAGTTTACATTCACTATTTAATTTGACACAAACTAGAGTCTTAGAGGGGCTGTCCTTTTGTTGTTACTATTTTGTAGGAGAGGAAGCTATGGATTAAAGAGGTTAAGAAACTATTTCTATGCTAACATTTATAGAGTATAGGTCAAGATCTTTGGTTGCAGAAAACAGAAGTCATTCCTGTGTGGTCAAGTTGGAAAGATTAATTAAAATCATTGTGTAGCTTATAGAAGCTCCCAGAGGGCCAGAGAAATGGACTTGGTCACTATGTAGCCAGATGTGAACACAACCGGCAGAAAGGCCTGAAGCCCATTTCTTCCATTGCCCTTCAGTCAGCACCTCTGCTACCAGGCACTGGATACTAGGAATACCTAGTGTCTCGGATACCAGATACTGGCACAGCTGTCTAAGGAGGACAGAAGCCTCCTTCACCATAGTGATCTTCTCCCTCTATGCATAGCCACCACCTCATTGAGGCCACTGCTCATTGTGGCCACCAAGTCTTATTCAGATGCCTAACTATAAAAGAATCTGAATGACATAATTCTCAGCTTCCCAACCTGAATGGTAGGGATGTCACTCGAAGGTCATTAGAATTAAACTGAATGCACTACCTGGGTTGCTACCAAAGTTTTGAGACAGACTATACTATGGGCCATTGTTTCATTTCTAAGAAACACAGTTGACAGCATCCTTTATGAGGCACCCATGCAAGTTTCACCTCACTCAGCCTATCGGTGTTGTGGGGAGGGCTTCGTTTGTTTCAGTTCTTAAGGATTTTATGTTTCTGGAATTTTTGTATATCTCAAAACTTTTGTAATGACCAGTCATCTCACAGGAATAGCTATATGCTTCACCCAGAGCATGAAAGAGCAAGTATTTAAATCCCAGCTTCCAAGTCCAAGATGTGAATCACTACCCTACCCCATACTAGAAGTTGCTGAGTGGGGACCCAGTTCTGCCTGGTCTCCTGAAGCCCACAGTTCTTGGGATATGTAGTTCTTTGAGGTTTATTAGCAGAGAAATGCATAATCTTCAAGTACTTAGACTCCTCCTAGCATTTTTTGTCTCCTTTGAGATTGAACATAGAACCTCTAACAAGTGTCACAGGTGAAAAGGAGGAAAGTACTTTAATGAGACAATAGGGCAGGATCTAGAAAAAAATGCTTAAAATGAAAATGAGTAAAGGTCAATTATAGTGCTACTGTTCACTGCTTAGGCACCTGCGATTCTCTCAGCATCCCTTCAAGGGGAACTGTATAACCACATTTCACAGAAGACAGAGTCTTGGTTTTTGTCTGATCAAAGCCACACAGTTAATAAGTGGTAACGGCAGAGCCGGAAGGCAGGTCTCTCTGCTCCCAAGATTAAACTTTGCTAGGTATTGAGGATGACGAAAAGCACAGGTTCTAGAGTTAGACTGCAAGGATTTCAATCCCCATGTATGGGTGGTATAACCTTGGTGAATTCATTTAAGCTTGCTGAGCCTCGATTGCCTTAAACGTAAAACAGAGATTTTGTGTGGTTATTGAGAACCAAATGAGATAATCTTATATGCAGTGTTTGACCCATAATCAGTACTAAATAAGATGTTAGCTGTTGGATTTATTGTTGCTATGGTATCATCATTGTTATTATTACCCCATGCTGCTGCCTCTCTGAAGTACAATATCCTAGGAGGGCAAATTATATGTTGAATACAAATGCTAGAGGTATTCATTTGCACAGCACATTCATGGGGCCATGAGCTCCTCACTCTTGCTGGAGTGGAGAGTTCCTGCTAAAGAGTAGTGGGTGATAAGACTACAGACAGATGCAGAGATGCATTGCACTGAAAGCTTTGAATTCCCTGGGAGATGGGCTCAATTGGGCCCTGGCAGGGACCTGCCTCAGGGGTGGCAGTCATAGAACTATTCCCAGCCGCTGTGCTTCACATCCTCGCCCCAACACAAAAGGGAAGGATGAGTGACACCTCAAACAACTTTGGAGAGTCTAACAACAATTTTCAACTTCAAACAGGCCACACATAAAAGTTGAAGACTTTTGCTACAAACCCAACCACTGGGAAATCACTGCTTGGCTGACATTAATTCCCCAGCCACTGTGAAGCCGTTACTGAAATGCAACTTTTTTATTCCAAGTCCTTTAACATTTCAATCTAGGGCATGGGCAATGTGGAGCAAATCCAGGTCAGGTCCTGCTTTAATCCCCAAACTGAGTATTAGTGTTAACTCCACAAGGAATTAAGACCCAGAGGTGAGGGCAGGGAGACACAAGGGGCAATAGGAAATCATTTAGATCCTACCAGAATTTTTTTCTTTATGTAAGTATCAATTGTATGATTTGGGTCACTATTATTATTGTTGGTACTTGTAAAAAACTTTTTCGAGCCTGATTATATTTCCGTGGTGTTTTAGAGTATTATAAAGCTAATCTGTGCATGTTATTCTCTGATTTCATTTGCTTTGTGGGGACTGGACAAGTTTGTTTTCAAAATAATGGGGTTAAGAATAATAGGAATCTCCAAGATCATTTTAGTTTTGTTTTAAGGTGAATTGCTGCAACAGAAGGTGTTAACCATGGCTTCCCTGCTAGTGGATTTCAGAATTTGGAACAGCTTCCAGTTCCTCAGGCTTCTGTGCTTCAAAATGGAAAACATACACTGAGTTTCTGTTACATTGCAATGGTATTTGGCACCGGGGACTAGGTTAAAGGTGTAGCCCTGACTTTAGAGAAGATTTTAGTCTTGCAGGAAAATAATCAGCTACTTAGGTAATTAAAAGCAGTGAAGAACCGAGATTAGGTACAGTTAAACAAAGGTTGAAATAGAAATATCTCTGCTCAGAGTTTCAAATTAGCACAGAAATTTTCAGGGGATACATTGAAAAGTAGTTTTAGTGTTTGGGGGTAAATATGGCAAAAGCCCACTTTTGCAAAAATTCTTACAAGGTAGAGAAGTACAAAGGAAAAGGCAGAATTTACTCTCAGATTCCACTACTCAGAGATAAGACGATGCTGATATCCTCTTTAACAGTCTTCGGGTATCTCTCTGTAGCTGTTTTATTTTGCAGAGCTGTAAAGTATGGATGTAGCTACAGATGCAGATACTCCAATATGAAATCATTCTACACATGCTGATTTTGTAAACTTTTTTTTCTATTTTACAAAATGACACAGACAAAATTTAATGTCAATACAAATAGGATCAGCACATCATTTTTAAAAGTTGATTACTATTTTCCTATACCGATGTACAATATTTAACCAGTACCCTTTGACAATCATCTAGGTGGTTTGTAATTCTTTGTAATTATTAACAATGACATGTGTTCATCCTTCTGTGTCCATCATGTATACTTAGGTGAATTTATTTTTAGGATAAATTTCTAGAAATGAGATTGCTTTGGATGACTAACACTTATGATTCTTCCAAATTTTAGGTTCCTTAGATCCAGTTGTGGTGTAGTATTTCCTGCCTTTAATCTCACTCGCTCCTCATAATTTTTGAATAAGGCCAAGGTGGGGAGAGTGGGAGACCAGAAACATATCTCACCTGTGCCTGGCTGTGCAAGGCTCTTTATGCACATTGTCTCGTGTAAGTGACACATCATCCTTGAGAAACTGGTCTCATCTTCTCCACTTCATATACGTGTTTGAGAACTTAAATGCTCAGAAGCTGGGTAAATTTATCAAGAAAAGACAGAAACCTAGCATTGAAACTTGAGCATTTATTGGACCATGAAATGCCCTGGAAACCTAGAGAATGAGTGACGGAGGTGAGGTTAAAAAGTTTTGGCACAGCTAAGGACACATTCAATAAGGTAAATAAAATGAGAGAAGATATTTGCATGTTACAAATGGAACAAGGGACTAATGAGCAAAATATACACAAAACTCAAGCAAATCAACAAGAGAAGAACAAACAACTCCATCAATCAATGTGCAAGCAACATGAACAGAACCTTTCCCAAGAAGACAGAAGAATGGCTAAGTGACACATGAAGCAATGCTCATTGTCCGTAATCACTGGAGAAACACAAATCAAAATCACTTTGAGGTAGAACCTAACACTAGTGAGAATATCTCACAATCCCAAGGTCCCAAAGCTGCAGATACTGGTGGGGCTGTGGAGAAAGGGGGGCATTTATGCACTGTTGGTAGGAGTGCGAACTAGCTTTTTTGAAAGGAAGTATAGTATGGAGAATTCTTAATGAACTAAAAGTAGACCTTCCATTTGATTCTACAATCCCATTACTAGACAGATACCCAGAAGAAAAAAAATCATTTTATTCAATTCACAATCACAAAGATGTAGAAACAATAACCCATGAGTGGATTAATAAACTGTGATCATGGAATACTATTCAGCCATAAAAAAGATGGAGACTTTGCATCTTTTGTACTTACCTCAATGGATTTGGAGAACGTTCTCCTAAGTTAAATATCTTAAGAATGGAAAAGCAAGTGTCCCATGTACTCATTACTAATCTGACAATAGTAGATAGACAACTATAGGCACACATGAGAGAAAAACACAATTAAATTCAAGAAGGGGAGAGCGGGGAAAGGGCTGGGTAAGTTCCCACCTATTGGGTACAATGTAAGAATATATGGCATATTTCCTGGGTGAAGGACTCAACTACAACTCAGACTTTGGACTTCACTTACAAATGTAAATAATGTAACAAATGTAAATAATGAACACTCATATTAACCAGAAATAAACAAAATATGGTGAAATGAAGAGGTCAGCCTTTATGTACTTTGAATGTTTGCCCTGAATGCCATTGTTCCTTTGTCTTATTCCTAGCAACACCCATTAAAAACCAGCACTAGGAGTGGGTGCTACCAATCTTCCCTCCAAACCATCAGCACCTGCTTAGGGCTCCTAAAATTAGCTCCCTATGGGGCTGGTTTTTTATGAATTTAATCTTAGGAAAGTAAAGGTGAGTTTCCTACTTCTATACGATCTTAGAATAGGGAACATCAGCCAGAAGCTTGTGAGGGGAGCCAGCCAAGGTGTGCATTTGCTGGAAATAAAATTGGTGGGCCCTCCAGGGCCCGAGGAATGGACTCAGGAGCATGTCCTCACCATCGGTCTCCATCTCCAGTGTGTCCTGATAGATGGTTTTCCCTTATAACCCATTAGTCACCTCATCTCTCTCCCTGAGCTCTGTTGTTTTGAAATATGGCTCTCTAATTTGAATAGCAATGACTAAGTGCATTGGAACTCACTTAAATACATTCTAAAAGCATTAAATTGGGAACACACAATTCAGCAGTGTACCGATTGCCAAACTATAGTGAAAGCTGAAGTGATTAAAACAATTTAATGCATGAAACATGCATTCAGGAAGGCAAAGACAGGGTAAGTTTTTCCAGTGCAACGTCAGCCCAGTGGTTGATATTTCGGAAGAAGTGGGTGGAGACCATTGCCAAGAGAAAGTGAAATAATTGATGAAGACCCAAAGGAAAATGCCCTTGATCTTGAAGTTATTACTTCATTTCATGAAATACCTTAAAAGTCAATGACAGACTATAAAGTCAGAAAATCAATTGTTTTTTACCCCCTTGGTTACAACTCCAATATGTGCATATAAACATGTCAGAGAGTCCTTTAAAAAAAAAAAACTATAGCTAGGGATCTGGGTCATGTTTTCAAATAGCCTTATTATTCCTGTTATGAAGTGGACACTCAGGTATTTGGCCTGGAACTTTTATCCACACCCAAGTGGCTGGGTGATTTATAACTTGCTATCCACATTCTCATAGCTATTTTGTCAATTTTAAAGCCTCAAATTAGGCTTGACTTTTACTCTATCAAAACACACACACACACACTCCGAGCTATCTCTCAAATTGTAAATGTCATACACTAACCACTATCTCAAAGTGCCTTTTCCCTCAAGCCAGAGTCCCTCCCTCCCTCCCTTCCTCCTTCTAACCCTCCTGCTCTTCTTCCTTCCCTTCCTTCATTCTTTTCTTCCTTCAGTTTTTATTTTTTCATTTCCCTCTCCCCCCTCTCCTTCCCTCCCCTCACTTCTTTTTAATATCCATAATGAGAGAAATAAATAATTGACTTTTTCTTGTCTCATGCCAACCTATTTCATAAGAAATCTAGATTGGGATAAAAATGGCCCCCCAAAATGGTTTTTAAAAAACAATTTTACAAGGTAAAAAATAAAGATTTTTACAGGATTACAAAGAAAAAGGTAGAATTTTGCAAGGTTCCAAAGAAAAAGGTAGGATTTACTCTCAGATTCCATTACTCAGAGATAAAACAATGCCAAGATCCTGTTTGACAGTCTTCAGGTATCTCTCTACAGCCATTCTATTTTGTAGAGTATAACTATAGAAGAAGATATTTATATATGAAATCACTCTACATGTGCCCATTTTGTAAACTCCTTTTTCTATTTTACAATATGACATGGACAAATTTTAATGTCAATAACAATACATTTCATATCCTTTTGTTTTGGAAATAGTGCTAAAAACCTCAAGAGAAAATTTTTGTGTGTGTGTAATGAGTGATCCTGATTCTTCCTGCTTCTTATGATGCCATAAATAGCTCCACAACAATTGCAACAAAGAAGTAGCAAGACATTAAAATCAAATTAAAACCTGTGTATGTCTGTACACATAATGAAATCCATGTGTTCATTTATAAATAAGGAAACATGTATGGTGCTAGTCTGATGATGGGCCTTGCGCTTATGCTGTAGCTACACCAACAGAAAAGAGGGAGGTGATTCCTGGCATTGCTGAGTTCATAGTCACTGGATCAATGCTCACTTTGAGAAACAGTGGTGTGGATGTGGTCATCCCAGAATTTCTCCACAAGTATCACCATGGGATCTAGGGTAGATAAAATCATCTTCAGCTAAAGAGGTGGGCCCTGATTGGTCTACATAGATTTATATAATCACATCTCTATGGCTACAGTTACTGTGTTAGGGAGGAACACATGAACTGTGTTGGCCTAATCAGACAGAAGATCGTTGCTTAAAGATTAAGGAAAGAAAACCAGTTCATTGCTCTCTGCCCTCACTACCCTTCTCACTTCTGCTAGACATGAATGAAAAAGCAACCAGCCACTTTGTGGCCAGGCCTAAAGGGGAAATGGAAAATTGAATGGAGAACAGAAAGAAATCTGGTCTTTGGTAACATTAGTAAACAACTGGATCAAACGTCACCTGAAGCTTCTAGACTTCCAGTCACTCCCTCTATATTCCAGTTTTTGTTAGATTTTCTACCACTAAGAGGTGAAAGAATACTGATTTATGCAGTGATATATAGTTATTCAACAATTTTGAGAAATACAATATTCTACTCACATAGGTATTTGGCTTCACTAAAACTTGACACTTTATCGAATGTACTAGATTTAAGCTATTTTTGATGGGAACTATAAATTACATTATACACTTCTGTGTCTTAGGAATTAAATTAAATAAAAGGTATGGGATGTGCTTGCACAATCCTAAGTACCACCTCCATGTTTCTATATTGCTCTGATACCTTCATAAACTATTGATGTGGGTTGGATTATTGTCTACATGCTAAACATTTCTGAATATTGTCCTTTTTTTTGAAAGATGTATTTTGTAGTTTTGCAGTTTTATTTGTAGTTTCCAGCTCCCACTCTGTGTGAAGATCATTATGCCAAACTTCAATGGTGATTTCTTCCATGTTGTTTATTGCTTATGAATCGAGCGTAAGATGGGAAACCATATGACTCAGCAATTCTCTACCTGTGGGTAGCGACCCACAGGAACTGTATGAAAGGGCTGCTGCATTAGGAAGGTTGAGAATCACTGATATAACTGAATCTGTTAGAATTGTATTTAAAACAAGAGTGAATGAACACTAAATAAATCCACTGGGGGCTGGAGGAGGGAGTGACTTCCCTAACCCTGTTGTTGGAACTCAAAGTTTCCATACAGACACCTCAGAAGGCTGACATGGGGCATTGAAGACCATAAACCTTTGGGGACCTGGGACCTCCTGCCCATCCTACTTCATTCAGTACATTTCAATTTTTATCTGCTTTATACATAAAATAGAGGTCTTCTTTTTTTCAAAGAAATAAATGAAAACTGCTCCCCTCTCCCAGTTTATAAGGCAGAATACCATTCTACTTGTTCTTTTCAGATGAAATATTTTCCATAGTAGGTAAACTCTTGGATTTGGAAACTTACCTATACAGTTCCAGTGAGAGCAAGAGAAATGAGGATCACATTTTTTGCCTTGTGGACACCCATAGCTTAACTGAGTTTTATAAATGTTGTTCATTCAAATCTCATCAATGAAATACACCTTTGCAAGGTCAATAGTCTACCTTGTTCCATTAAATCTAAGATGTTATCAACTGTAAGATATGCTATTGTTGTTTGTAGCACTAAATAAGAAAGAAAAAGTACTTCCCAATGCCATGCACATGAATGCCTTTTGCGCACCCCTTCACATACAACAGTTCTGTACAGTCTTTAGCCAACTTTCTCCTGCAAGTCTTGCTTCCTGCTCGATAAATTCTCTGACACTGCAACAAGGGGTATAGCTTTGGTATTTGCACACCTGCAACTTAAAGGTACTGGGAGGTTTGCCCCATGGGGCGACACATAACCAACTGTAGATGATGTCATCAGGGCAGGTGATTCTGGATCAAATCTTATAAGGCTTTCTGCAGAAGGTCCTGGGTGAATTACTAGTTGCCTACAGCTAGGCCATTCAATAACACCACCTTGCATTGATTTTTTTTCCTTCCCTGTTCACTTGCTCACTCCTGGCTCTAGAAATCCATTCTCAAATAAGCTGCCTGCAAAAAAAATAAATAAATAAAAAATAAGCTGCCTGCATGTAAACCTTTGTCTCAGGTGGGTATTGTGAATTGTAAGACACATCCCAATTTCAGAGATGTTAAGTTGTAAGAATATTTTTACCTTAGGATCATAAAATATGGTAACTTACTAGAATAAAAGACAAATTTGTTAAGTAAACTAGTTGCTATCAAAGGCTGTCACCCACTCTTAAATAAATAAATAACAGTCATATTCTTTGTAAATGGGTCTGCTTTGTTGCCTACAACTCTACATCTCATCTGGAGCCCGGGGGCGATATTCCCACTGAGCACGATGATGATGCATTGCCCTGTACCCTTCACAACTTCAAAGAGAGACCCGATTTTATGTTCACTTCACTCTGCAGAAAAGAAGGAAAGCCTATTAGCAATTTCCATGATCTCCCTTAAAACTTGCTGCTTCTAGGTTTAAAAATTGCACCTCTATTCACCCAGGTATTCATAAAACAATCTAGAAATCATACCTATACCTTAATTTCAAGTTATAATGCTCAATTTGTTAGCAAGTTATGTAAAGTCTGTCCCCTAAAAATTTTCAAATCTGTGCACTTCACCTTCTCTTCATTGCCACTGTCTGATCCATTCCACTCACACCTTTTACATGGACCTTCATTGTCTGGGATTTCATCTCCACTTGCAACTTATCCTGCCTCAACCCTTTCCCCATACGATTTCTTCTGTGTTTTCATCCATGCTTCCATCCATCATCATCTATTGTTTTATCAAGTATTTTTTGAGTGTTTATGTCCTAGGCACCATGCTGAGATTTGAGGATTCAGTGTTGAACAAGCAAAATATTTTCTCTGCCCTCATGACAAGTACAGAAATCAGACTACTTAAAAATATAGAGAGAGAGATCTGAACATTTTATTCCCTTTTTTTAGTGAGACCCAAATAAGTTCCTTAGTCCTTAGCAAATAAATGCTATGAGGTCCTCCATGATCTGGTCCATGATTTCCACTCCCAAAATCTCTAGTATTGCTACAAGTCACACCCTGAAATTCTTCCTGTCCCACATTTTCCCCTGCACACACACACACACTCACACACACACACACACACTCTGGACTTTAGCCATGCTGGCTTTCTACCAATTCTTGTGGCACCAAGCTCCTTCCCATTTCAGGTCATCAATCCACCTCTTCCCCACCCGAAATATTATTCCCTCTTCATTTCCTGATTAACTATGATTCTCCTTCCTAAGGCATGCCTTAATCCAACCTTTTATGAGGCTGAGTACCACTCTATAAATAGCTCACTACATGCTGTGCCACTCATCAGAAATTTAATAAAATGATAGATTTTTATTTGAGGTTTTTGTTATACTGCAAACCGTTGACAGTAGTGCCTTGTTCTTTATTGTATGCCCAATAATTAGCCCCTGATAACTTACATAGCAAATGTTCTAAAAACACTTGCTGAATGTGTTTTAGAAAGGTCTTCATGATAGTGAAGTAAAAGAATATTGGACAACAATTTTGGAAGCTAAGCATCTTTTCTTCAACCTTCTTACTGTTTATGGGTACACATCCTTCACTTGCAAAATAAATGAATACCTACAGAGATCTAAAGTCCCTTAGAGCTTCAATGTTTACTGATATACAGGGTTTAACAATATAAAGTATTAAACTCCAATTTCTGAATTATAACAACTGCCTAAATTTCAGGCTAGCTGGTATATTACAGCACTATCTAGTACATTTTAGGGTATCCAAATTGGATATATATATATATATATATATATATATATGTTAGAACATATATAATCAGTTGAAAAATTTACCTGAACAAGTAAAAGACACCACATTTTTATGGAAAATTCTGAAAAGTAGCATTTTAAAACTGTACAAAATTTTAAGAACCATCTCTAACTTAGAATTATAGAATCTTAAAGCATTAGAGTTTAGATTTTTTATGACATTCTTCTTTTTTTAATACTAATTTAACCATGTATTGAGTAATTTCTTTGTCCTAGCAAGATGCTTTATTTGAGGTGCATATAGAACTATGGTTTTTATGTGGGAGTCCCCTCCGAAGTTCATGTTAAAATATTAGTCCAGATTGTGGTGGTAGTAATAGGTGGGGACTTCAGGGAAGTGATTAATTTGTGAGAACTCTACCCCCTCTACCCTCATGAGCAGGTGAATTCCCTTATAAAAGAGACTTCAGAGAGAGTTCAACCTTTTTTGCCCTTCTGCCTCTTCTGCCATGTAAGAACACAGCATTTGTACCCTTAGGAGGATATAGCAAGAAGGTCCTCACTAGACATCAAATGCTGATAACTTGGTCTTGAACTTCTCAGCCTCAAAAACTGTAGAAAATAAACTTCTGCTCTTTATGAATTACCAGTCTCAGGTATTTTATGCCAGCAGCATAGACACTGACATACAGCTACACCAACTGCCTTGCTTAGTGTTTTTCTGATGCATTTTCTTTCCACTCTTTTACTTTCAACTTAGTTCTGATCTTACCTTAAATTATATCTCTTTTAAATGGTATATAGTTAGGCCTTCTTTTTAAAAGTTTGTTTGAAAATCTTACAGTTTTTTAAACAGCGTTTGGTATATTTACCTTGGTTATACTTACTGAGACTTGGTGGCTATTTGTTTTCAATTTCTCTATTGTTTATGTCTTTTCTTTGTTTCATTATTCCTACTTTCTTGTATTCTTTTGGAATCTTCATATATCGTTATTGAATATTTCCTTCTCAATTAGCATTTTAGTTACACATCTTATACATTTTAAAGTAATTACAGGATGCAACCCTGAATTTAGCAGTCTATGTTAAGCTAGTAATTTTACCACTAAGACACCTATGAGTTTGACTATTTTACTTAGCCCTCTGTCCTCTGTCTTTTGTACTTTCACTTTATGATGTCATAAAACCCACAAGACAGTATTATTATTGTCCTTTAAGTAGTCGATATTAGTTTCTATTTTCCCACTATTTATCTTTTCTGGTGTTGTTCTTCTTTTCTTTTTGCTTCTATGTGGGATCATGTTGTCCTATCAGGATTTCCTGAATTTCTTATAATGTCTGTTTGCTTGTAGTGAATTCTCCCATGTTTTGTCTAAGATCTTTCTTTTATATTCATTGCTGAAGAATATTTTTGCTGGGTTCAAAATTATAAATTGGTAAATATTTTTCTCTTACCAAGCAGTTTAACCATATATTAATAATTCTATTGTCTTCTGGCCCCAATCATTTCTAATGAAAAGTTAGTTATTAGTCTAGTTGTTTCTTCTTTGAAGGTAATGTTTAAGATGGTCTTTCTTTTTCCTTTGTTTTCTAACAGCTTAAATAAAATATACTTTACCTATGTAGTTTGTTTTTAATTTTGAGATTAATTTAACTTCTTTAATCTGGGAGAAATAGTTTTCATTCAAATATTTGTTTCTGCTTCACTGTCTTCTTTCTGAGTGTAACTCCAACAATATGTATTAAACTTCTTTCAAAAATTGCTTTTCATATGACTCATACACTGTTTTATTCTTTTCATTGCTTTTAGTACTTGTGCTTTAATTTGGATATTATCAATTGACCAGTCTTTGAATTATTCTTTCTGCTATGTTCATAGTCTTCTTTGAAAATTATATTTGAAATTCTAAGATGCCCATTGGATTTTCTTTTTTTTTTTTTTTTTTTGGAAACAGAGTCTTACTTTTTTGCTCTGGGTAGGGTGCCATGGCATTATAGCTCACAGAAACCTTGAACTCTTGGGGTCAGGCAATCTTCTTGCCTCAGTTTTTCTATTTTTAGTAGTGATGGGGTCTTACTCAGGCTGGTCTTGAACTTCTGAGCTCAAGCAATCCACCCACCGTGGCCTCCCAGAGGTGTGAGCCACCATGCTACCATAGCTGGCCTACTGTTGGATTTCTTCTATAACTCTTGTAGAAAACTATAAAATTTTCATCTTTATCTATGTCAACTTTCCCCTCTTTTTTCCTTAGTATATTAATCATGATAATTTTAAATGCCTCATCTGCAAACTCCAATGTCTACTTTATCAGTAGATCTATCTGTCGGTCTTGAATTTTTTTCTTGATTGTTACTCACAGTTGTCTGCCTCCTTTGTGTCTAGCAATTTTTATTCTTTTCTGTACATTGTGTTAAAAGTAATACAGTGTCTTCATATATGTTCTACCTATACAATTGACCCTTACCTCCATTAGACAGATACTGTAAGGAGCTAATTACTATAATACTATCAGGGATTAGCTGGGTTTGAATTGAGTTGAAGTTAAAAGAAGTAATAAGTAAGACTTATTCCATCTTCAGTTCCTCACAGATGTGTCTTTCCTAGGTTTTTGTCTGGGAGACTTCAGGTCTCAAATCTCCAAACACACCAACCTTTGCAGATTTTGAATTGAGTTCTTTAGTTCTACACTTTAACCAAATTAAATTTTGGACATTTGCCTAGAGGAAGAGATCATTTGTTTAATTTCTATAGGCCTCCTCTCTCTAATGGGATGTTTTTTCTTCTAAACACCTAGAGGTTCCTGATTCATGATGCTTTGCCTGGAACTCTCTTTGTTTGTAAATGGAGATGCCCACATCCTGAGAACTCCCCAAGTCTCAGGTAAACCAGGACAACTGGTCACACTATAAGTATGACAAGAGAGTGGGAGATTTCACTTTGTATATCGTGATCAGGCCATGTCCTCCCAGAACTCAGCAAGTTTCCCTCATGTTTGTGAGCCTCTATTTTTCAGTTTATACTCCCAAATCTCAACTGCCAAAACCTCTGTTGATTTATTTTTCCTTCATAAAATCACACAATTTGGTTTAAATTCAGTCCCTAGGCCACTCCCAGAAACTGCAAATGCCTCCATTTAAGAAAACTGCCAGTGACTATTAGATTTCCTATAAAGGGAACTTCCTTTAATTTATCCAGTTTTTTGTTTTCTACAGCCCTATTTTGTCTTAAAGGTTGGTTTTTGTAATTTATCCATTTTTTGCCTAGTTGATACAATGGGAATTTATGCCTGATAAACCAACTTTGAAGTGGGAGTTTATAGATTATGTCTCTTAATATGTAAGTCTATCATAGAAGTGCTATAATTATCTTTACAAAGGTTTCAGGGAGGTTAAATGACTTTCACAGGGTCATGCAACTTGGAAGTATCTAGTGGAAACCCAAGCCAACACTGTCAAGCCCCAGAGTTTTTATCCTCTAAACCAGGGGTCCTCAAACTATGGCCCGCAGGCCACCTGAGTTGGTGTGAATTGTACTTGTTCCCATTTTGTTTTTTACTTCAAAATAAAAGATATGTGCAGTATGCATAGGAATTTGTTCATAGTTTTTTTTTTAAACTATAGTACAGCCCTCCAATGGTCTGAGGGACAGTGAATTGGCCCCCTGTTTAAAAAGTTTGAGGATGCCTGCTCTAAACTATAATAATATCCTTTATTTTATTATTTTTTTATTTTCTCTGTACATGTACATGTATTTATTTGGCTTCCACTTTTTGCCTTCACAAAATTAAAGAGGTTTAAAATTTAATAACAATAACAATGTTTAAGGTAAGGACTAGAAATAAAAACCTCGCAAGAACGAACGAAGATAAATATATTCAGAAAAGAAATCAGATGATTGCTGCAAAAAAATATTGAGCAATAATAATAATAATGCAAAAAAAGTAACATTCACATTGTGAGATAAAAGTATGTCTATCATAGAATGCTTTGACTCTGAGGTTCAGTGTGGAGTCATCAGTTAACTTTTTTTTTTCTAAAGTCTAAAAAAAAAAAATATATCCTTTTAAAGACTAGAAAACTGAGGTCCAGAAAATTTGATAGATTTGCTCAAGGTCCCGGGAATAGTTTGAGACACAGTCAGTATAAAATCTCAGAGCTTTCACTCCAGTGTTCCTTTCAGAGCCACATAAGAGGACACCCAGCATCATATATATGTAAAGAAACTGGTGATACTCTATCTGCAGGCATTATGCAAAGGAAAAATACTTGCAGGAAATTTCATACATCATTAATTGCCTCCTGCATATAGAGAACTTCACTCACTTATGCTGTGCACACATGGTTATGTTTTATCTAAAAGCTGATGCCACATAAACATAGCTTCAACCAAAAATTCTGTGAAAAGATGTATGTTTTTTAAAAATAATAAATAAAATATAGTCCTCAAATATGCCTTTTTCCCCCCCAAGTGGGATTCTGTTCTTCATAAAACATCACAAGGGAGGTGGAGCTTTTAAAAGTTAAGTTACTAAGATGCTGATTTGAAATGGTGGGGGGTGGGTGGGAGTGAGGAAGGTCCTTAAGGGATTTCTTTAGAGTCTTATTTCTTTCAACTAGGCTTATCTGGTTCTTACCCTGTGTATCTTTTTATTCCTCCAGTAAAAGAAGCATCACCACAGTGACTGAGGAAGTGACTCCTTTTTTTTTGTGACAGTAAAGCAGTACAAAGCCAAAACAATGGAATTTGAGTAAGAACAGAATATAATCCACTGCCTCCAATGTCCTCCCCTGTTGGGCTGCTCAGTTTTCTGCTGTGCCTACTACTAGTACTTCTCCTTTGGGCTGAAGCATTGGGCTTGTAAAATTCCTGTTAAAATGAAGAAATTTCCTAAGAGAGAAAATGTGGATGGGCATGTGTAAGGTTTCACTGTACAGCAGAGTTTAAGTTGGGAGCCAGGTCTTAGTGAAGAGATATTAAGAACTAAGAAAAATTGTTGTTATCTGGTATAGTTCTGGGCCTCAAAGGAGCAGGAATGACTTATGCTCTCTCACGTCTTCCCAACCTCCATTGCCCCAGTGGGATTCCCAGAGGAAAACATAGCTTAGGTCTGTTCCTCTTTATGACTTATGGCATGCCACAGCCCTTCTACCCAGGAATTGCATGCGTGACTCACATTAGTTGTGTAGATTGACTACATTCATGCACTGGGTGAGGAACTGCAGCCCAGTGATAAATAAATCCCTCTAGTTCAGATTCAGGTTTACAATTAGCCATGTACTCATTTATCCAACAAATATTTATTGAGTAGCAACTACATAGTAGGCATTCTTTTAGGAGCTGGGAATGCAGTGATGAAAATGACAGGCATGAGTAATTTCCAGAAGTTCCTATGCCCAGGAATGATATAAAATACAGGGGGAAAAAGTACACAAAAACAAACTGCATTTGCACATCTACTGTGTGTCCAGTCTGTGCCATAGATATTCTCTGAATTCTATGATATCCCCAGAGCATATCTAAAACCTCACCAAAGAAGTGAAAAACTTTGTACGTTCATAGCTACTAACTAAAATCTATCCAGATCAACGTGTTACACTGTCCCAGTTTCTCCAAGTAAGCCCCCAATAGCTTCAGTAGCTGTATTCAGGCAGCAGAGACTGGGCTACCAATACCCAGGTGCATGCCATTCACTTGTTAAAAAGAGGGAAGCAAAATGGGGGGAGGGGCAAGCTGCAGGGGGTGGAGAGAAGAAAGGTGATGCTAGAAATAGAGGCAGAAGAGTGTGCAGCACTTGATGAATTGTTGGAAGCTTCCATGACTTTGAGAAACTTCACCAAAATCCTAATCTTCAGAGATACGTAATATACTGACTTCCTTTTACAAGACATCTGCAGAGGTCAAGACACACTCCAAGTGCTCCTTCCTGCCTGCTGTCCCTAGCCTAACACCGCTCGTGAGGATCTAGCCAGCAGCCATCAAAGATTGGCCTCAACTCGTCCTCCGGCTCCGCCAGGACTGCTGGGAGGTGGTGAACTGCATTTTCTTCTTTTTCTGTGGTTTCTGAGTGCGGATCCCCATTTGTGTAGAGCCAATGAATGGTAAATATCAAGTCCTTGACTTTCTTAGACCTGTGGGACTAGTGTAGAAAAAAGAAAAGGGCTCTCAATAGTTTTATGCTTCTTTCTGAAGCTGACCTCTCCTCTCTGTTTGGAGTTCTATTGCCTGGTGTACAGAGGAGTAATAAAACATGGCAGAGTACAGTCCAAGGTGAAAATGTCATACATCCTCTTTGGGCTGCATTATGAAATGGTGCCAGGAGACACAGTATCACCCTTCCACTTCAAATCTACGTTCCTTTCCCTTCTGCTGCTGCTTAAATGATTGCCTTAGCATTTTGTAAACTGGCTCCATCTTCCTTAAGAATATGAGAGGGTGTCAGTTTATACTGCAGGCTCCAGCATCAAACTGTTTCAGCTGAAGTTCCAGCTTAATAATTTAATGTGTGAGTGTGTGATCGTGGGGGGAGATCATTGCCTCATCTGCAAAATGGGAACCAATAAGAATGCCTGTCTCACTGGCTTTCTT
This sequence comes from Perodicticus potto, assembly GCA_963574655.1. Lineage (NCBI taxonomy): Eukaryota > Metazoa > Chordata > Mammalia > Primates > Lorisidae > Perodicticus > Perodicticus potto. The sequence goes on along the minus strand of CAUYRH010022646.1, from coordinate 6,083 downwards.
TCAAGATTAAGTGGAATATTTCTTTAAATCTCTTAGCATCATGCCTAGCAAATAGTAAACACTGATGCATGCTTGCTGCTGTTTTTATGTACACACATATTCACATAAATATCTATATCCTGGGGGAAGGGACTTAAGTTTGATCAAGGACTTGAGTAATGCACACGCATACATCTGCAGGTATGTACATGAATACACACATACATACATTTGTAAAGTTACTTATTTCGTAGTCACCCAGCATGACAAGACATGTTGATCCTATGATGTCACATGGGCCTGCTTCACTCCTGTGCACTAAGCAAAGCATAATTTTAATGGAGATTAAACCTCTGGCGCCAGGACCAGGGAAAGGTAGCTGAAATAGGAGCTGCAGGTCCACAGATTTTTCTTCTGCCTCTGCCTAAATCTCTGTGAGTCCTTTGTCTACTGGATTTCCACTTCTTTCATCTAATTTCTATAATCTGCCTCTACCTAGGGCATTTATCTCTCTCTTTTAAAACATGTCATGGTGCCTGTCTCCTTTCTTGAGGAAACACACTCCTTCCTCCTGATTCCAAGCATATTAGCCCTCTGCCAGCCGACCACACACTCCTATACCAGCCCTCCCACAGGTCCGCTGGGGTTCTTTGTTTGCTGAGTCCCCAGGCAATAGGAATCCCAGTGAGGTCTTTGCCCCACTCTTTGCCCCATGCTGGTCCCCTCCAAGTCCCTTCTGTTTCCCCTGTTGGTGTTCTTCCCACGGTAGCTCAGCTCTCCCCCCATGCGCACATCTGTCACCAACTTCTTTGGTCCCACAATTGTTCTTTCTTTACTCAGTAAACGTGTGGCTCATTACAAAATTAACATTCCCTAAACCCACAAACATGCGTGTCCATGTGCGCACACATACACACACACACAGCATTTCTTTATATTGGTAGGAGAACAACTAGGTCCAGCACACACAACTGAAGGAGAGAATCATGTATGGCAAAAGTATTTGTTTTCATTCCAGGCTGTGGGGTCAACACATCAGTGAAGTCAAATCAAAAAGAAATGTAAAATATCAAATCTGTAAACTTTGTTTTGATCATGGGCTCCTGTAAGAATATTATGAAGGCTATGAACCATCACTTTCCGGGAAATGATCATATGCACAAGACTTTGCACAAAATGTCAGTGCAAGGGGTTGAGTTCAGGTCCCTTGGGTTAAGAATCTCAACTATAAATAAATATATTGAGTGCGGTTGTAAGTAAAAGTCTGATTTTCTTCATACTCTTGCAAGTTAGATACTACTATTTCCATTTTGCAAATGAAGAAACTGGGGCTCAAAGAAAGTAAACAATTTCTCTCAAAACCATTCAGCTGGTAAGTAACAGAGCTGGGATTTGGTTTAAATCATGGGCACTTCCCCCTTGTTCATCCCATCCCCTGGTCTTTTCACTTGAAAGGGGCTCTAGAGTGAGACCATCTACTGTTCAAGTTTGCTTTATACTGAGTGGGATCACAGTCGGGTCCCTGAACATTTTATAGAGTTGATTTAAATTATCAGACTTGGTTTTATTCCAGGAGGATTTCTAGAATTAACTGCAGATGATTCTATATTATATTAACTGCAGTCATCATCTCTGACACGGCCACTCAGATCCAGAGTGGTGTGTGGTCTCTGGAACATTCTAGACCATAATTCCCATGCATCGAACCTTTCATTTAATTTACAAGCAAACATCCCTGCATCCCTTGAGTTTTTTTATAGACTTGGCTGAATAGAGTTGGAAGGCTTTGATGCAGTGTTTAATTTTCAATGCCTATTGTCTTTTTTAAAAAAGAGCATGCACAGTGTAGCCCAGCACACCTTTGAAGTTGTCATCGTGTCAGCGTTCTGACATGTAATGACCATAGGATTTGTCTTCCAGTTCTAACCATTTCCACTCGAGGAAGGAAATTCACACAGTGGGAAAATATGTTGCCCTTTGCTTTGTTTCCTTTCCTTTTGGGGGAGAGTTATTCATGTGTGTCTTGAATACAATATGAACTAGTGTATGCTACTATCAGCGTGTTCTCAGAAACATTATTTTGAGCTTTTATTCTCAAAGCCGAATTCCACTGTAACTCTCACGTGACCAGAGTAAACTATTAATAGGATTCCAACATTTTTTTCCCCTTGAGTAGACCCTGGAGAAGTCTCCTTTGCCATGTGAGTGAAGGGCAGATTGGATCTTGACATGACACATCGATTTAGTTTCCAAAACAGTAACTTTACTAAGTAAATCATTTCAGCGCTTGATTGTTATTTATACATGCAAATCTGGTTTTCATTTGTTAGACACAGACAGGAGGAAAGCTAATAATCTCATCAAAAGCTGAATATTTTCCATTTGGGAAATGGCACAAGGTTTACAATCACATGACCTGAACTCTGCCATGGGTGTGTAAATCGAACACCTCCCTAAGACATCCTGTGGACAAACAGCCCTGAGATAGGAGAGCTCTGGGGAGTTTGCAAGTATGACTCTCCATGCTGGCCAAGAATGCCTTGGCCTCTCCCTTCCCAGCTTCATGTTATTTGTTTCCATTGGTTGTACTGAGAGGAAGAACATGGAGAAAAGAGTGGATGGTTAAAAGTCCTGGGCAATTAATAGATAGTAGAATTAGGTTCAAAATAAATGACAGGAACTGAAGTTGTCAATTGAGTTACTCTTACAGTAAGAAACCCGATTCATCTGGAAGAGCTTCCAGTTTTGTATTCAGGACATGCAGACTCTGGGAAGAGACATCTATCTCTAATACTCCTCAAACTGACAGAGAAGCCCACCAGGAATTCCTTGTTTCAAGCACCAGCCTGCCTTTTGTGATTCTCTTTCAGTGTGCAGAGAACATAGCCAGCTCCATACACCTTTGGTGGCAGGGTGAGTTCTGTATTCTTTTCATCTCCTCTGACCTTGCCTATGTCACTTTGGGTGGGAGAGAGGTCTTCTACCATCATAATGCATCAGTTACACTATGGAAAAACAAGGGGGAAGTCCAGGAATTTGTTTGCGTCCATTTATTACTCTGATGTCTTGAAGATCCGGAGAAAAAGAGCCTTGTTGTCTCAAAGATGTAAGATGCTTCCCTGAAACGGGACTGTTTCTGTGCAATTTGTCTAGGAACTTGGGAAAGTTTGAAAGGGAGGGAGACCAAAGGAGGACACCCAAGGTGACCTGAGAGAAAGGGGAAAGGTGTCTCTTTGTTTCTTCCTCTGAATTTCCAGCATGTTCTTCATGGGCTGTAGGTAAGATTGCATCTTTCCTGGTGCTGTGCTCCTCCTACTTCCCTTTCAGCTGTTATAGGAGTCCGCAGCATTGCTTAGTGCCTGGCATGGCTTTTCTTCTCAGATAGCTCTGACCTCACAGCCCACAGCCCGGAAAAGACACAAGAAAGAGATAGGACATAAGGTCTGAAGGAAACAGACATTACCTGTCAAAATCAAACTTTGGCCTAGAGCTGGCCTTATCTGGACATCTAAGCAAAGATACCACTTTGCAGAAAGGGAAGGCCATTCTCTCCTCCCAGACAAGTCCTTGGCAGACTGATACCAGGGTTTTTCTGGCAAGTGTCCAACTTTAAACAGTCTATCTGATTTCATACTGTGTAATTGTAGCTCCCACGTGTTCCCAGAGCTTCAGATCTTGTGAGAAGATGGCCATGTGGCCCCAGCATGAAGAGCTTTCGGGTTTTACAGGCAGCTGAAGAAGACAGAGTCATTTCTGTGTAAAGACCACAGAAGGTTGATGCTAGGGGAGCCTCTTAGGCAGCCTCAGAGCAGTGTCCTCTCATCTTCCTTGCACTTGTGTGGTCTTTTTCTACTTGATTTTATGTTGCTACTTTCAGGGTTTAATTTGTTCCAGTTCTAAGAGGATTATGCTTTTAGTACCATCCTTGTGATGATTAATGTGTACTAATTGTTTTACCTTTGAATCAGGACTCTTTGGAGCTGTCTAGGCAAAAATCTCCCTTATGTAGGAGGCAGTGCTGATGAGCAGGAATCCCAGAGGGATCTCTGCTCTGCTTCAGGTTGATGTAAGGAGAGGGATTAAAGAAAGTGTGGAAAGTAGCTTTCTTCTTGATTGTGCCCCAATGGAAATCTTATTGTCCCACACGTTGTATTAACTATTCTGGTGGCTTAAAAAACACAATCACTCTGCGTGGTAAAAGAGGCTCTAATGAGAACATTTACTGCTATGGGGCTGGCTTTTGTCATATTATAGAAAGCAGGGCTGCGATTTGTCACTAATTTTCATCTCTGTTGCCTTGCTCAGCCAAGAGACTGGTAGCCTAATAAGCAATGTAAAGCAAATCTCCTTCTGTCCCTTCCATCCGAGATTCTCAGGTTGGTGTGAAACACGGAGGCGTGAAAAGGGGAAGACTGGAGGGATGACCAGTGTAGATGAGTAACTCAGCCTGGGATGCCTCCGCGCTCGGGATCAACCCAGACATTTCTCTTTCTTCTGAGATTTTGTTTCAGCCTCATGTCCCCATAGACATTAAATAGCAAATAGCCTTCTGAATTTTTAGAAGACATATTCAAATTCACTTTAACTATCTATATGTTTCATTCTCTGAACATTTCCTAAAATTGCCCCCAGTATGCACATAAACTGCTACCATTAAAGAAATGAAGAAAAAAAGGGAGGAAAGCTGAGAGAAAGAAAGACAAAGATGAGCGATTGTGCGATTTCACAAGGTTGTCTTAACAGCGTAATTACAATTTTACTTGTCACTCAGAAAGGTTGAATGACATATTCTAGCCACTTGCTTCTGAAGTTGGCAGTGTGTCAGGAATATCTAGGGAAGTTTGTGAGAAGTACAAGCCTCCGGGCCCCCAACCCATTCTACTTTCCCTTACCAACCCTTCCTCCTACCCCACATAGGCCTAGTGGAATAAAATATTGGCCCAGGCAATTTTTATTTTTTAAGAATTGTAGGTGATCTCTAATAGACTATCCAAGACAGGTGTGGAGAACTGTAGAGGAGCGGGAATATCTTCAAATATATTCAACTCAATTGGTAGGCTCTGAGACCTGCTGTCATGTGGCTTCACAGGGCTTGGTAGCAGATAGAAAGGAAATAGAAAGAAAGTTCACAAGGTCTTCCTACATGCCTTTCTTCACAACTACGGAAAAATGTTTCCAAAATTTTTCCCATGGGAATTCTCAACTGTGAAAGAACCAAAGACTATCTAAGATGTATCTGTGGTTCTTTAACTTTAGATATATTTTTTATTTTTTTTATCAAATCATAGCTGTGTACATTTATGCAATCATGGGGTATAATGTGCTGGTTTTATATACAATTTGAAATGTTTTCATCAAACTGGTTAACATAGCCTTCACGGCATTTTCTTACTTATTGTGTTAAGACATTTATATTCTACACCTAGTAAATTTCACATGTACCCTTGTAAGATGCACCGTAGGTGTGGTCCCACCAATTACCCTCCCTGCACCCATCTTAACCTCTCCCCTCACCCTTTTCCCCTTCTTCTTGAGCTATAATCAGGTTATAGTTTTCATAGGAAAGCTATAAATTGGTTTCATAGTAAGACTGAGTACATTGGATACTTTTTCTTCCATTCTTGAGATAACTTTACTAAGAAGAATATGTTTCAGCTCCATCCATGTAAACATGAAAGAGGTAAAGTCTCCATCTTTCTTTAAGGCTGCATAATATTCCATGGTGTACATATACCACAATTTATTGATCCATTCGTGGGTTGATGGGCACTTAGGCTTCTTCCATGACTTAGCAATCATGAATTGGGCTGCAATAAACATTCTGGTACATACATCTTTGTTATAATGGGATTTTTGGTCTTCTGGATGTATACCTAGTAGAGGAATTGTAGGATCAAATGGCAGGTCTATTTTTAGATCTCTAAGTGTTCTCCAAACATCTTTCTAAAAGGAACGTATTAGTTTGAATTCCCACCAGCAATGTAGAAGTGTTTAATTGTGAAAAAATGTCATCCATGAGACAAAACTAGATACATTACTTATGGTTGTGCTGGGAGTATTAAGCACAAAATGCACAAAGGCACATTTTGGCAGTGGATGAGGCT
>CAUYRH010022645.1:0-27110 GCA_963574655.1 Perodicticus potto | reverse complement strand
CATGTGTTTTCGATTTTACCACCTAACGTTTTTAAATCTCTAAAGACTGTCCAAATTAGTGGCAATTAATGACACGGTGGGGGTGAGGGAAGGGGAGAGCTGAGAGAGAAAGAATGAGGGAGGGGTGGGGAAAGGAAGAGCAGAGGGAGGGAAGGAGCGAGGGGGGTGGGGTCTTGGTGTGTGCCACACCTTTTGGGGGCAAAGCACGATTGTAAGAGGGACTTTACCCAACAAATGCAATCAGCGTAACATGGTTTCTTGTACCCTCAATTAATCCCCAACAATAAAAAGAAAAAAACAGCCTACAAAAACCAATAGCATTTCTCATGCAATCAATAACCAACTAGAAAATATAATTAAAAATAAAATACTATTCATAATAATAATATTAATAATAAAAACAAATATAGCTACTAAGAAATTTTAAATTATGCAGCTGTAAATGCCTTCCACTATATTTCTTTCTTTCTTTTTTTTTTTTTTCTAATTTTTGGCCAAGGCTGGGTTTGAAGCTACCACCTCTGGCATATGGGGCTGGCACCCTACTCCTTTGAGCCACAGGTGCCGCCCTCCACTATATTTCTGTTGGACAGCATTGGAGACTATTAAGAGTATATGGGGCTGCTGTTCATTTGTCATTGGAAATAAGCTAATTATGACTTTAAAACTGCTCATAATGCATCTGCTAATTTTTTTATGCCCAAGAAAAGCACATGCTGCTTGTCATCAAACATTAATGTTTCCAATAGACTTTTTTAATTGTAGAAAGAAGTGATAACAAATTGGTTGAGCCCATTATTCATGAAAGAATGTGACCCTGATGAATCAAAAGACCTATCTAAAAAATATGGAGGAATTGCTTATGTGGTTTTATCTCCTTTAACATGAGTTTTATGTAGTGTTAGAGTCTATTCTTAAGTCTTCACCTGCTTTGGTTCCAGGTCACATTCGTCAGTGTAGTTCTACTTTTTCAGTAATGGAGGTGGCTCTTGTTTTACTCCGTAAACATTCTCATTCTCTAGACTACTAACCCTTCAGGACTACTAAATTATTTTTTTAGCTTTGATGTTTGTGCCTTTCACATTGTAGAGACTATCACATAATTTTTCAAGATGTTTTATTCTCAGCACATTTCTCTTCATTTGTATTTTCACATACATATGTATAAAATGCTCTCACTCATTATCATTTTGATTGCTGTCCTCTGGAACACTTGCTATATTTAAAGCATTCTGGATGGGAGAAATCACAGTACAGTACTTTTCTTTCCTTAAAATTAGTAAAATCTCCACTTTATAATCAGGTTGTATACCAAAAGAATGGGCCTGGGAGTATACTCAGTGGTAGTTCATTTTACTGCAAAAGAATGGACATCACGTTATTCTGATCCAAGGCCAGATGACCAATCACAAAAGTAGAGTATCAGGTCAATAATACTACAAAACTTAACACTACATACTAAAAATTTCTATGAAAAATCAATCACGTATTTTCATTTGTGATGGCAGCAGTTCATCTTCCTTTACTGTGATGATTAAAAATCTCTGTAATGAAAAATCTTTCTCAGTGAGTGGATGAAGTACCAGAGTCAGTTTAGCTATTTCAGTAGATGAGGAGTTGGGGATAAAAATTTCACTTTTTGGTTCTGGATCATACCCTTGATTTCTTTTTCCACTCTTCTTTCTCTCCTTTCCTTATTTCTTTCTTCTTTTGGTTTACTCATATCTTTCTTTTATAGCCACTATCTATGGCTTATAAGTAAAGTATCTGCACATCACAGAATAAAATAATGTTAGGCTTTTTCTTTCATTCTTCATTTCTAAAACAAATAAAAATTTTATCTATCTATCTATCTGTCTATCTAGTTATTTATTTGCCATCTGTAAAGATGAAGCAATAACAGTTTTCCCTATGTGACAGCACCCATTCTTTCCACCTAGTTATTTTAGAGCAACATATGGATAATCCCTGTGCAAAAAGATCTCGGAGAACATCAATCCACATTTCAGTAGAAAACTAGTAAGCTAGTCTCAGGCTACACAGTTCACATTGTTACAGTTGTAACAAATGCACTAGGTCTGGGGTGCAAAAAAGCTCTTTGTGGGGAAGGCTGGGAAGCTTAGATTCCAACATTTCTTCTTTATCTTTTTTCTCTTCTGTCCTTGACTGACGGAGAAGCTGGGAGTGGAGAGGAGAGAACACGGATCAATAAGAGGAAATTTTATGTAACTCAAAAACAAGGAGTAAAAGGGAGATCAAAGATTTCTCTAGGTACTTTTCCTATTAGAGGGATATGTATGTACTTTATCATAATTTTTTTTTAAAAATAGCTTTGGATATGCTTGGTAGCTTCACTTTCCCTCCCTCTTTAAAAGGTACTTTAAATATGCCATGGTTTGTTCTCAGTTAACTTTATATTTATGGAATTCAACTTTCAATTCATATTCTTCCTTAAGAATATTCTTCCTTAAGTGGCAATTATACAGTAGGTATCATTTCAGAGTATGAAAGAAGGCTGAGATATTTAAAGTAGGGTCCTCAGAGTTCATGAGCTTGTAATTTATATTTAAAAATAGGCTTCTTGAAGTATTTCAGGTGGAAAAAAGTGACTCGAGGTCACTTATGATATATGCAAACAAAATTAAATAGGTTTCTTTTCTACAAAATCATATTGATTCATTAATACAGTACATGTATTGTAACTCTCGAAAAGGGAGATGATACAGTGTTCATTATTTGACAATATTATCAGCCAAAGAATTATTTTTAAAATACTACTTCCAAGAACTAGGATTTTTGGAATACAGTATGAAAATGCTGAAATATTATTCATTTTAGTGTCATTAGTATCATTTTTTCACATTTTTTTCAAAGTTGTGTCTACTCTAAAACATGAATCTAAGAACCCAAGGAAAAAGTCTTTATTTTTTGATATTTACTCTGTTGTAAGTGCATCAGCATTACCACTTTGAAATCAACTAAAGAATTTATTTGAAAAAAGGAGTTCTATAACAAAATGACATATGATGTCCACTGATAAATGGAGGCCAACTCCCTCATTTTTATAAATTAGAAAACTCAGGCCCAGACATGGCTTGAAGTGATTTATAATGGATCTTATAACAAGCTAGAGATCAGAACCTTAGTTCAGCATTCTTTTATATTCCCCAAAATATAGTGACTATTTCCAGTAAAGCTCAAATATAATAAAAATGGGCTATAATACATGTCCTATTTAGTGACAACAGAACCTGTTTTATAAAAGTACTTGCCATTTGTTTCATGCACATAATTTTCTCTCATATTAAAGTAAGATGTTTCATCAAAATATCAGTCTTATGCAAATGACTTTATTACATTATAACTTTTATGCTGTAATATTTTATTTTATTCTGTAATATGTCGCTTTTCTTTTTCAATTAAATTGATTGTACTAATTGTGTTAAGTAACCTTTTTATTCTACATATTTCTATAACTTTCTATTTCTTATGGCTTCATTTTCTTATTAGCTTAAAATTCTTCTGTATTGGTTATTGTGATGAAAAAGTATAAGTACAGAATTTGGGGTGTGTCACAACTGTCTTTGAATTCTAATAGCACCATTTTTTAGCTGTGTGGCCTTGGGAAGGTCAAAAACCTTCTGTGATCCTGAATTTCCTCAAGAAAAGTATGGTGAAATGTCCACTTGCTTCATGGATTACCAAGAAGTTCACAGACAATTCTTTTACATCTAAGGCCAAGTCTTGTCATGCTTCTGGTTCTGCTGCTGTTAGTCTATCTTTCCTTCCCTCTTTCTTTTCAGCTGTAGCAAATGGGGATGTCTTTCCCCGGCCTGCATTGAATTATATGGAGATTCTCCAACTACTAATCTATATTAGACTCAAAGGACAAGTCTTTGTGTTTTGTTGTTGTTTTTTACTTCAGAAAATCGGGGGGTATACATTTTCTTGTATACTTTGCTTTTGTATGGATTGAGTTAAAGTTTTAAGTGTACCCTTCACCCAGATGTGTGCTGTACCCGATAAGTGTGAATGTATCCTTCCCTTCCTCCACTTTTTCCCTAGCTTGAGTTTCATTGAGATTTACTTCCATCTGTGCACATAGTGCTGATTGATTAGTTCCAACACTATGTGTTTGGTATTAAGTACATGTATTTTTTTCTCCATTTCTGTGATGTTTCATTTAGAAGAATGGTTTCCAGTTCTATCCTGGTTGTCACAAAAGTTACTAGATTGCCATTTTTTTAATGGCTGAATATTACTCCATAGTGTGCATATGCTACCTTTTATTAATCCATTTGTGTATTGTTTCCACATCTTTGCAGATGTGAATTGTGATGCTATGAACATTTGAGTGCAGGTATCCTTTTATTAAATGACCTTTTTTCCCTTGGGATATATACATAGCAGTAGAATTGCTAGATCATGTGGTAAGTCTATTTTAAGTTCTTTGAGGTATCTCCACACAATTATTCATAAGGGTTGTACTAATTTTCAGTTCCATCACACTGCTTTAACAGTTCTTTTCTCTCTGCATCCATGCTAGCATCTGTTGTTTTAGGACTTTTTCATGTGAGCCATTCTCACTGGAGTTAGGTGACATACTGATATAGTTGTGATTTGCCCTCTCCTAACAATTAAAGACCTTGAACATTTTTTCATGAATTTTTTTGGCCATTATTTTCTCTTGAAAAGTTTCTCTTCATGACTTCTGCCCATTTTTTAATGATGTTGTTTCGTTGTTTCTTATTGATTTGATTGAGTTCTTTGTAGATTCTGGTTATCAGTCTTTTATAAGATATATAGCATGCAAATATTTTCTCCCATTCTCTGGGTTGTCTATTTGCTCATTTCATTGTGTTATTCTTGCTTAGAACTGGAACCAGATAAGGTTGCCCACTTGTACCACTTTTATTCAACACAGTGATGAAAGTTCTCACCAGAGCAATCAGGCAAGAGAAGGAAATCAAGGAGGTCCCATGGAGAAATAAGAAATCAAACTATGACTCTATACTGATGATATGTCTTATATCTAGAAGACCCCAAAAGTCCAACTAAGAGACTCCTGGAATTGATAAGTAAATTTAACAAAGCCTCAGGTTACAAAATTAATGTACACAAATTGGTAGCTTTCATATATATCAACAGCAAGCAAGCTAAGATTCAAATCAAAGATACAATATCTTTTGTAGTAGCAATAAAGAAAGTAAAATACCTAGGAATATACTTAACAAAAAAAAAAAAAAAAAAGCTTCTGCACAGCCAAATATACAACCTTTTTTCCCCCTTATCTAGAGATCTCAACTTTTTTGTCTTCTTTGTATATGGACGTTCATATTAGACTTATCTCAACTTTTTATTTCTACCAGGAGAGCTTATACAGTTGCACTCAATCATACTAGAAAAATCTAGATAAATGATTGGTCACTTCTTTGTTCTAATGGTGAATTGATACTCTTTAGAACTTCTATACCAGTTAATTCCTGCATCAACAGACTGCTTCAAAGCATCCTCACCCTTCATCAGTTTAAGGATTGAAGAATAAAGTGCGTTGATCGTATGGATCTGGCTTGGCTCATAGTATTCCATCAGAAATTGTTAATTTTCCCTTTCTTCTCTTTTCTCATGCAAAGTATCTTTTTTTTTAAAATTAAATCATAGCTATGTACATAAATGCAATCATAGGGTAAAATGTGATGGTTTTATATACAATTTGAAATATTTTAGGGAACTTAGGACAGCAGAAAATGTCACAAATTCCATGTAAATAAAATTTATACTCACTAATTCCATGTACTAACTTTGTTATAATTTAATTCTCTTATCTGTCTTTAATGTCTCTCACCTTTTTCTGGTATAGATCTGACTTCTCTAACTCAAACTCCGACTGCCCTACTCTTGGGAGGCTTGGTCTTAGATCTTCCTCTTATTTGTATTTTTTATTTTTTGTCCTTTTGCTTGTGATTCGAAATATAACTTTTACTCTCTTGTTTGTATATTCATCGAAAACATAACTTTATTTACAATATCAATTTTATGGTTTGTCAATCCAGTCTTTGTACATATGTGAGTTTGTCACATTTTCTACCCTTTACTTCCCATTAAATTCTTTGTTGAGTTTTATAAGGCAGAAACAATTGAATAAAATCAATTCAACCGAATATCCAAGGATTGCTTTATCATGCTTCCTTATAGATTTTTGCACAATTGGTGCCAGGATTTAATATCAAGCAGGTAGACAGAGAAAGCCCAAGATAGGGTGGTTATACCCACATCTTTAAGAAAAAGCTAATTAAACTTGTATGTTGAAACTCAGCTACATGTAAATGAGAAAGCTTATACATGACCATCATCAAGATACTCAACTTGATGCTTATTTATGAAAAAATTCTTCTTTTAAAAATTAATGTAGGAAAATTTTTCTGTAGCTATTATAAAATTTGAAATTGAAACCAAAATACCTAAGCCAATATTCATGAAAATTTATCCGTAACTGTATAGTCAGAATTTGAAATGGTTTTTTCACTCATAATAGGTAGCTGAGTATGTCTCAAATGGCACGGTTGCTTAAACTGCCATTTGTTTTAGTGTTAAATCAGCTAAATGATATAGTTTAAATTAGTTGAGTCTATAAAATTAACAATGGGATATTTGTTAAAGCATTTCAGAATTTTAAATCTTAAATTTATGAACTTACCTAGTGGCCAAGGTTACTAGTACTATATTTTCTTTCGTTCATTGATTTGTTGCTCCTGTCAAAGTGATGTCATTCTGAAGTTTGTCATGAAGCTCTTTGTCAAAATAACTGAGAAAATTATGCTTTAAAATAAGGATCCCATATATCTTTAGCCTTATTAACTATTCACTGTGTTATATCCAGTTAGATTTACTGACATGTAAAAAGTTCAGTTGAAGTAAGAGAAAAAAGTGAAGGTAAGATAAGTAAAGTAAGAAAAAGTAAGCCAAAGTAAGAGAAAATGTTAAGGATGAATTTATATAGACTCTGGTCACTAAAAGGGAGGTTGACACATTAAGTTAGGAACAGAAATCTGGCTATCATCTTTTATAGTCTTAGAAACTTAAAAATGTAGGGTGGAAGTACTGTAAAGGTCTTGACATTTTATGATTTAAATAGAAATAAAGATTACAAAAGAAAGTATATCTGTGAACCACCTGGGACTCTTCCAAATCTAAAAAGTACCCTGAGAAATAGTGGCAAAAAGAAACCAATGAAAAATTCGATGGAATCTACAGGCATTGATGAAATTTCTATCTTCTGGATGTCTAACTTATCTATATTTTACCATCTATTCTTTAGTGTTTTCATCTATGATCAGAATTTTATCCGCTAGCTAACATACTCGATCTTATAAAGAAAAAACAATGAAGCTGTTCTAGGTCAAACTAATCCTTTTCCTTTCCATATTTTTTCTTTGAAAATAAAACTAAGCTATTTTCACAGGACATGGTAACTGATACAGATATACCTTATAGATATTGTGGGTTCAGTGTTAGACCACTCCAATAAACCAAATACACTAGGTACATTTCCCTAGAATGTATCATGTGAGTTCTTTTTTATTTTCCAGGGCATATGAAAGGGCTTGAACTATGCTATGTCTATTGTGTGAAATAGCTTTATGTCCAAAAAAACAATGCATATACCTTAATTAAAAATAATTTATTGCTAAAAAATACTAATGATCATCTGAGACTTCAGGGGTCATAATCTTTTTGCTGATAGAAGGCCTATCTTCATGTTGATGACTGCTGACTAATGAGGACGGTGGCTACTGAAGGTTGAAGTAGCTGTAGCAATTTCTTAAAATAAGACAACAATGAAATTTGCCACACTGGTTGACCTTTCACGAAAGACTTCTTTATAGCGTGCAATGCTCTGTGATAGCATTTTACCCACAGTACCACTTCTTTCAAAAATGAAGCCAATTATCTCAAACCCTCCTGTTGCTTTGGTAACTAAGTTTATGGAATATTCTAAATTCTTTGCTGTCATTTGAACAACATTCACAGCATCTTTATCAGAGGGAGATTCCATCTGAAGAAATCACTTTATTTCCTTATCCATAAGAAGAAACTTTTTATCTGCAAAATTTTCATAAAATTGCAGAAATTTAGTCACATTTTCAGGCTCTACTTCTAACTATAGTTCTCGTGCAATTTCTACCACATCTACAGTTACTTCCTCCGCTGAAGTTTTGAAAAACTCCATCTATGAGGTTTAGAGGCAACTTCTTCTAAACACCTGTTAATAGTGATACTTTTGACCCACTGTGAATCACAAATGTTTTTTGGTTTTTTTTTATTGTTTGGGATTCATTGAGGTGCAAAGAATTAGGTTATACTGATTTCGATTGTTAGGTAAAGTCCCTGTTGTAACAGCGTCCTGCCCCCACGAGGTGTGCCAATCACCGTGACTCCCCACAAATGTTCTTCAAGGCATCAAAAGGATGATTCCTTTACAGAAGGTTTTCAATTTTCTTTTCTCAGATCCATCTGAAGGATTACTATTTATGGCCACTATAGTCTTATGGAATACATTTCTTAAATAATAAGATTTTGATATCAAAATTACTCCTGTAGAAAAGATGTGTTAGCAGGAATAAAAACATTATTTTCCTTTTCGTCTTCATCAGTGCTTTTGACTGATTAAGTTCATTGTTAATGAGTAGCAATATTTTGAATGAAATCTTTTTTTGCTGAGTAGTAGGTCTCAACAGCAGGCTTAAAATATTCAGTAAACAGATGTGCTGTCATCTAGACTTCGTTATTCTATTTCTAAAGTACAGGCAGAGTTGACTCTGAATAATTCTTAAGAGCTGTAGGATAAATGAGGTAAATGAGGATTGGTTTCAATTTAAAGGCATTGGCTGTATTAGGCTTTACCAAGAGAGTCAGCCTGACCTTAAAGTTTAAAAGTCAGGTATTGACTTCTCTTCTCTAGCTACAAAAATCCTAAATGGTATTTTCTTCCAATAGAAGGCTGTTTCGTCTATGTTGAAAATCTGTTGTTCAGTGTAGCCCCCTTCCCCAACCAACTCTGCTAGGTCTTCTGGATAACTTGCTGCAGCGTCTACATCAGCCCCTGCTGCCTTCCTGTGCACTCGTGTTACGGGGACGGCTTTTGTCTTTAAACCTCATGAACTAACCTCTGCTAGTTTCAAACTTTTTCTCTGCAGCTTCCTCACCTCTCTTACACAGAACTGGAGAGAATTGGAGCTTTAGACTGGAGTAGGCTTCAGCTTCAGGGAACGTTTTAGATGGTTCGGTCCTTTTGCCAGATCACCAAACTTGCTCAGCATGGAGGCTGTTGAAGCTTTCTTATCATTTTTATATTCGCTGGAGTCACATACTTAATTTTCTTCAAAACTTTTCATTTGCATTCACAACTTCATTCACTATTTGGTGCCAGAGGTCTAATCTTCAGCATATCTTGGCTTTAGAAAAACCTTACTCAGTTTCATTATTTCTAGTTTTTTATTTTAAGTGAGAGACATGCAATTTTTCTTTCATCGAACACTTGGAAACCGTTGTAAGGTGATTAATTGGCCTAATTTCAATATTGTCGGGCCTCAGGGAATAAGGAGGCATCGGCAGAAGAGAGGAGAGAGAGTGAAAGAACTAGATGGTGGAGCAGTCAAAACACACAACCATTATCTATCAAGTTCAGCATCTTAAGTGGGTGCAGTTTACGGTGCACCCAAAACACTTACGACAGTTCTGTGATCAAGAATGCTGATCACAAAACACCGTAAGTGTTATAATAATAGTGAAAAGGGGAGAGCAGAGAGAGAAAGAATGAGGGAGGGGTGGGGAAAGGAAGAGCAGAGAGAGGGAAGGAGCGAGGGGGATGGGGTCTTGGTGTGTGCCACACCTTTCGGGGGCAAAACATGATTGTAAGAGGGACTTTACCCAACAAATGCAATCAGTGTAACCTGGCTTCTTGTACCCTCAATGAATCCCCAACAATAAAAATAAATAAATAAATAAATAAATAAATAAAAATAGTGAAAAGGTTTAAAGTACTCAAAGAATTACCAAAATGTGACACTGAGATATGAAGTACATGTTACTGGGAAAGGGTGGCACTAAACTTGGTGGGCGAGGGTTGACACAAACCTTCAATTTGTTAAAAAAACAAAAAACAAAAAACAAAAAAAACAAGTAATCAGTGAGGCATGTGGGTTCACTAATCCTAACACTTTGGGAGGTCAAGGCAAAAGGATTGCTTGAGGCTAGATGTTCAAGACCAGCCTGAGCAAAGTGAGAACCCCATCTGTACAAAAAATAGAAAAAAATAGCCAAATGTGGTGATATGCACTCAGGAGGCTGAGGCAGGAAGATTGTATTTGCCTGGGAGTTTGAGATTTCAGTGAGCTATGATGATGCCACTGAACTCTAGCCCAGGCAAAAAAGCAAGACGCTATCTTAAAATGAAGCAACACTCCCCAAAAATTAAATATCACAAAACCAAACAAAACAATCAGTATGTGTAAAGTACAATAAAGAAAAGTGCAATAAAATAAGATATTTGTAATATATAAGAATCAAGACTACAACTGAATACTGTATTACTTACCTTCTCTCTGTTGTTTGTAGTGTGTATCTAATGTAATTATTAGCACCCATCCGCAGCACAGAATGTTTTCAACTTCTTACAGTAATGGATTACACAAATTTACTGCATACTTTGAAATTATTTTTTGCAGTTTTTTTTTTTTTTGGCAGGGGCTGAGTTTGAACCCACCACCTCTGGCATATGGGGTTGACGGCCTACTCCTTTGAGCCACAGGTACCACCCTGAAATTTTTTTTAAATGTCTTTATTAACTTTAGTTCCTTCAAATATCAGAGTGTCATCTAAATTCAATATTTTAAGGCATATTCTATCCACTTTCTTTAATTTTTTTTCTTATTTTAGCTATATTTTCTGAAAGTATTCACATTTTAAGATAAAGATGTCGAAATTATTCATTCTTAAATAGAAATAAGCTCATTATTTATTTACTGTGGATTCCCTTCTAAAAATTCACTGACATGTTGTTTTTTTTTATTCCTTAGGTATGGAATTCAGAGATGCTAAAGACAGGAAAAACTGGGTGGGTGAGTTGTTTGTTTTTACTATCTGTGCTGCTGAAATGAGCTCTGATGTGTTCTTTTTATTAAATAACCTTCATCAGGCTACTATCTTCTAAGAGGAATCTATGATTCACATGTAAGTAGGGCTTTTTCTATAAATTGATTATCTTCTACATTTTTTTTCTAGGTAAAAACTTACCTATCATTCTTCTATCACCTCATTGAACTTAGTAATAATTTTTTTTGCAGCTTTTTTTTTTCTGTATAAGAAAGCTTAATGTTAACTGAAAATTGGGAAATTTAACAATGTTTTCTCTCTTCTTTATTACCTAAAACTAAGACCTTATCGTGACCGATGTCTGGGAAAAAACTCTACTTCTATTCTAATTTATCCCTTTCTTTTAAAGCCATTTATGAGACAGAAACTAATACACTTTTTACATTTATACGAAACTTGTAATGGGCATATGAAAGTATGACACTAACAGTAAAGCTATTGCAATCCTATTCTAGCCTATGAATCATAAATAGGCTGCAGGGGGGTGGGGGGAAGAAAGAACAGAAAAGAACAAAGCTTAGCCATGAGAACTTTCTAGTCACAAAGACTAGCAAAATGAATTTGTTCATGGATCACTTCCTGGTGGTGCTGTCCAAATTGAACTTGTAAGCCTTTTGAAGTTGAACTTTTTTTTTTTTTTTTTAAGTGGTTAGTTTGAAGTTTTGGCAGTGTAAAAATTCCCAGTCTACATGTGAGGACTTGACAGATAATGACTATATATACCACAAGAAGAGACGTAAAGCATGATTCCGTTTCATCTGTCACTTTAGATCATAATTAGTATAATTCTATAGTGTTTTAGTTGCATTACATCATTCGATTTTAAGGGAAACAAAATACTTCATCAGATGAAAAAATGTGTCAATGCCAAGTCAGTGGAGCCTAAAGCAAATTTCCTGTGTCTTTAACATCAAGAAAATCATGCAGAGACAAGTGTTTTAGAAACTTCTGAAATACAGCTACAATAACAAGGACAAATGTCACATTGTTTCACATAATTGAAATAAAAGTGAAGAGAGCTTGTTACAAACAATGTAGCAAAACAAGATTGCGGTAAGATGTATTATATATATTTTGTTGAATGTCTTCGGCAGGCTGGCCACATTTGGAGCATGCAGCGTGTAGCATCAAAGTAGTTAGAAACTGCAGGAATTTGACTTTTTTAGGATTACTTTGCAATGCTTTTCATGTTCAAAAAAGAAACAGACAATATGTTTCCAGGGAATTCATGACTCTCTTGGATGGTATTTGGTACAGATCCTCAAGTATGTCATCACCGTCCCTTGGTAAAGAAGCATCTTTTTGAAAGCAAAGGGAAAACTTCTACAGGGAGATCATCATATATTTTTCTTTCAGTACTGTTTTTCGGCGTCAGTGTGGGGAGGGGTGGGAAGCAGTGTGTTCTTTTGGATTCTCCCACAGTGAGGGAATTTTTCCTTAGGCAACCTTAGATGGATCCATGCTGGGCTTTTGAGGGTTGAGCTCAGAAGAGGAGGTTAGAAAACAATCTTCCTCAACACCAAATGAAAATGCAAAGAGATATTCTTGAGGAGCAGAATGTAATTAACCAAAATGGAATCAGGGCCAATTAAACAGCATTAACAGTCTCAATGTGTCCTTAGTTCTTGGAGCCTTCAGAAGATGGGCTCATTCTTGACTATGGTGAAGAAAAGGCATCAACAAAAGTCTAACAAGGGTAAATAGAAGATTTGAGAAAACAGTTCGATTCTCTCGCAAATTAAGGGTGACAATTAAAGCTAGCCACCTACTCTTCAATCTGAAAATCTATGTGACTAATTTTTCTGAGCAGGCACTAGAATGTTCCTGCTGGGAACAGGACAGATAATATATGTAGCTGGCACTCTCACCCTTGAGGCACTATTGTTCTGTTTGGGGAATTGGAGCCAACTTTCTTCAAGACTTAAAGAAAAGCTAATTTAGTACACATCTAAAAGCAACTGAAATGAGAAAGGGGGAAAAAAGACCTCAAGTTACTGTGCAGTGTGCCAGCTGACCAAATGTAAAACAAAATAAAACAAAACAATCCTCCCTCCCCTCAAAAAGAAAGGGGCATTTGTCACTGGGCTTGCTCTGGGCTCATTTTGGCTTGCTTCAGGTACGTTTTCAAGTTTAAATTTGAAATGCTATGATTCCCAGGAGCAGAAATGTTCTTTCCTAGGTGTCATTTTGTCATCTTTATCTATTTCTGTCAAGCCCTTTAATAAGAAATCAAAGAAAACAGCCATTTAAGGAAAGAAAAAGGATACAAATAATGGCTGACCCCAGGATAAAAGGTAGGAAAAATACAGTAAATTTACCTAAAGAGGTGGAATATTTTCTTGGTTTAGTAGAAAAAAGTCTGAAAGTAGTGCCTTTTAAAATATGACATTTGGAACCCTATTCAGATTTAAAAAAAACTTCCTACCCAGAAGTTTCTTTTTTTCTTTTCTTTCATCAAATGAAATTTAACCTTGCCTGCTATTACATTTTAGGTGAAAAGGTAATATAACTCTTAGAGGTGAAGTCATATTTATATGCATTTTTGCATATAAATATGCATTTTTAACTCAAAGGCAATTTTAATCTTATCGTCAAACTCTTTCAGATTTTGGCTCATAATAAGAATAAATACCTCAGGGTGGATTTTTCTTTTTTTTTTTTAGTGTTTAACTGAACCATGAGCCAGTTATATGTGAAACATAAGAGATGTTCAGTGTTGTTTTGAGGATGTTTCATATACAGAATATGGATTGGTACAGAAAACACTCTGTTAGATGTTGAGACAACTGGCTTTGAATCCTTGGTTGTATGATGCTAAACAAATTACAGGGCTGTCTGGAAAATAATGGTAATATTTGACTCCATCTCTCACAGATTTATCAAAAATTAAATGATATGATGAATGTGAAAATACAGTAACGTCTATAAAAATTATATACAATAAGGTCATGTTTTTCTTGGTAGGTGCCTTTTTTTTCAATGTACTTTCATTGTATTAATGTCATTATGGAAATTTATATAAAAACACAGAGGTCCTAAAATAGCTAATGATTTCTCTTCAAATCTTTATTTCTACCTGATTTCTTTGAGCTGGACTTCGATTTTACTGAAAGTTTATTGAAGAAGAATTAGGTGGTAGTAGTCTATATAGTTGGGTGTTTTTCTTTTCATTTATTTTGTCAATAATTCCTGATGCTAATTTTGGAGATTTTGATTCAACAAATCAGGTGACTAACTCTCTTAAACCACCCTTTGTCATAATTTACCAGAGCATACTGGATCATCTATAGGAAGGGAGGCAAGGAAGTCCAATTTGATCCATTTAAAATTACGTATGAAAAACCCGAACATTTATGCTTTAAGTAAGTGGATATTGCAAAGGGAAGCATTAGAGAGAAAAAAGTATGTGAAAAATGGTGGCAATACCAGTAAAAAAATACTTAATGACATGAGGCTGTGAATCAGAATCAAAGGATATATTAGAATTATCTAGTAATTCTCAGAACATGACACCTGAGTCTTGTAAATTACATAGCTGATGAGAAATTTTTATGTATTGATTTTTACCTTTCATTTGAGCCAAAGCTGTTGTTTGTAGAAGAGTATTTCTTAAACTTTAATATGCATGTAAATCACCTGGAGACCTTTTCAAAATGCATAACCTAATCAGAAGCTCCAGGGTGGTGGCTAGGCTGGTGAAAAGATTCAGTGTTTCTAACCAGCTCTGTCAATGCTGAAGCTGTCATTCCTCAGAGAGCAATCTGGGTAGAAAGGCTGAATGTCACTATAATTATTTTTTCCTTCATAAGCAACACTTCAAGAATAAGATCTCTGTTGGAGAAATTGTGTTTATGAAAATTTTATCTAAGGACAAGTACTATTTTTGCATATCTTTATTGAGGCAGCACTCCTGGGCTCAAGTGATTCTTCTGCCTCAGACTCCTGAGTGGCTAAAACTATAGGCACTATTACATCCAGCTAATTGTTCTTCTTTTTATTTTTACTTGATTTTTTTAGAGACTGGGTCTTGCTGTGTTATCTAGGCTAGGATATTTTTAACAGGTCATACATAATCTTTGTGTTCTATTTAGAAATCTCTGCCTAAGCCAAGATTCACTCCTAAGTGTTTGTTCTGAGGCATAGGCTGACATCTCTCCCCTAAACATCCCCTCCCTTAAATGGACATTGACTATCTTAGCACCATCTGTCGAAAGATTATCTTTTCCTTATGGAATTTTCTTAGTATCTTTGTCAAAATGAATTGCCCCTATATGCATGGGTGCTTTTTACTTTTGTGGTGGTGGGGGGATTTTCTCTCTAGTTCCATTGATGTGAATATTATTATTAGCTTTATCCTGATCTAATAATAACTTGACTAAGTGGGGGTTTAAAATAAATCTTCAAGCTGAGAAGTATCAGTCTTTTAACTTTTGCTCTTTTCAATCATTTAGCTATTTTAGGACCTCTGTATTTTCATATAAATTTCCATAAAAGCCTGCTGGGATTTTTATTGGGATTCATTGAATCTATAGTTGATCCTTGAACAACATGGATATGAACTGCTCAGGTCCACTTATATGTGGATTTTTTTTTTAAAGGACAGGGCCAACTTTTCCTATTGCAGGGCCAACTGGGGACCAGGGGGATTTGATATTCATGGATTTTGGTATATTAGGGGACCCTTGAACCAATCCCTGTGTATACTAAGGGACGGCTATATAGCAAGAGTCTGCAATATACAACCTACATGTCAAATCAAACCCATCATCTGTTCTTAAATGGCCCTAAAGCTAAGAATAGTTATTACCTTTCCTAAAGGGTTACAATAAACAAAAACAACTAAACAAAAAAGCTCAAAGAAAATACAATAGAGACCATATGTAGCCTACAAAGCCTGAAATATTTGCCATCTGTTTTTTTTAGAGAAAAAATTTACCAGCTCTACTCAAGCTAGAAAGAAATTGTAATTTAACAATATTGGATATTCTGATTACTGAATGTGCTACTTTTCTTTGTTTTTTTTTTTTTTTTTTTTTTTTTTAGAAAGAGTCTCACCATGTCACCCACCATAGAGTGCCAGGGTGTCACAGTTCACAGCAACCTCAAACTCTTGGGCTTAAGAGATTCTCTTGCCTCAGCCTCCCAAATAGTTGGGACTATAGGCGCCCACCACAACGCCCAGCTATTTTTTTGGTTGCAGTTGTCATTGTTCTTTTAGCTGGCCCTGGTCTGGGTTCGAACCCACCAGCCTGGGTGAATGTGGCTAATGCCCTACCCACTGAGCTATGGATGCTGCCCCTGTGCAATTTTTCTTGATTTATTTAAGTCTTCTTTACTTCTATAGACAATATTTTATAGATTTTATTGTATAAATCTTCCTCAATGTTTGTCAGCTTTTATTCACAAGTGTTTAGTATTTTTCATGCACTTGTAAATGGTATTTTTAATTTCATTTTGTTTTTTACTACTGTATTAATATTAATTTTTTATATTGATGATGAGTCATGTAAATTTTCTTAAATTCACACATTAATTCTAGCAGCTTTTAAAAAGATTTTGAAGAATTTTCTACTTAAATCTGCTTTTCTTCTACAAATAGTGCTACTTCATCACTATACTTTTAAGTTTTTTTTTCCTTTATTGAATTGACTAGCATTGACAGTGTAATGTTGCAGAGAAGTGGGGCAACTCGACATCCTTGATTCCAATTAGTATTTCCAGTCCAAAGTGAAAGCAGTCACTCTTTTGTGATTATGATGCTAACTGTTGACTTTTGTAGATGTCCTTTACCAGGTTGAGGAAGTTCCTTTCTGTATTAGTTTCCTATGATGGCTGTAACAAATTACCACACACTTGGTGGCTTAGCACAGTGCAAAACTATTCTCTTACAGTTCTGGAGGCCAGAGGTCTGAAATCAATTACACTGGGCCCAAACCAAGGTGTCATCAGGGTCTTAGTCTCTTTCTTGCTTCTGCAGTTGCACATCTTGTGGTCCTTGGCTCAGGGTTATTCCTTCCATATTCAAATCCTGCTACGTAGATGATCATATGACTCTGCCTTTTTATTTATTTATTTATTTATTTTTGATACAGAGTCTCACTTTGTCACCCTGAGTAGAGTGCTGTGGCATCACAGCTCATAACAACTTCAAACTCTTGGACTCAATTGATTCTCTTGCCTCAACCCCCCAAGTAGCTAGGACTTCAACCTCTTGCCACAACACTCAACTATTTTTAGAGATGGGGTCTCGCTGTTGCTCAGGCTGGTCTTGAACTCCTAAGCTCAGGCAATCTACCCATCTTGGCCTCCCAGAATGCTAGGGTTACAGGCATGAGCCACTGTATTCCACCCATGACTTCTGACTTTAATTGTACTCACCTCCCTTTAAATAAAGACACTTATGACTACTTTGGGACTCACCTGGATGATCCAGCATAATCCACTTATTTTCAAGATCACTAACTTAGTCATACATACAAAGTCTCTCTTGCCATACAAGGTAACATTCATGGGTTTAGTGATTAAGAACAATTATTCAACTTACCACAACTTCTATTCTTAGTTTACTGATTTTTTAAATCATGAACTGAAGCTGAATTTTGCAAAATGCTTTTTAACTTCTATTGAGCATATCATATGATTTTTCTTTTCGAGTCTGTATTATGAAACATTTACACTGTTTGATTTTAAAATGCTAGGCAGAAAATTCATTTTTGTCATAGACCCTACTTAGTCATAATGTATTATCCTTTTTAGTATTGTTAAACTCCATTATCTTCACAAGAGTCATCGTATATAGTGTGTGTTTGTTAATCTCTTGGGTTTTTGTATCAGGATAAAAATGAACTGAAATATGTGTGGGTGTTATTTTTCCATACGTGTTTGGTAGAATTCACCAGTGAAGTTTGTATATGATTGGAGTTTACCTCTTGGGAAAGTTGTAAACTACAAATGCAGTTTTTAAAGTAGATAGAGGGCTATTCAAATTTATTTTTCTTCTTGAAGGGGGCTTTGGTAGTTAAGTTTCTCATTTCATTTCATTTAAGTTGTTGAAATTATTGCCATACATTTATTATTCCTTTATTATACTTTTAATGTCTGTACCATCTCCAGTGACTTTCCTTCTCTCATTTATAACACCACTAATGCACGTATTCACTTCTTTTTTTCTTCCTGGAAGTACATCAATTTTATTGGTTTTCTCTCAGAAACTGCTTTTATTTTAATTGGTTTCCTCTATTTTTTAATGCTTCTTTCTATTTCTGTTTCTCACTCTCTCTTTACATACATATGTATGTGTATATTATGAGAGCTGTCCAGAGAGTACCCAGCCATGTATATCTCTATTTTTTGGTATTATATGGCTGGATACTTTCTAGACATGCCTCCAATGTATAACTTACTCTGTAACTGATCTGTGCTTTTCTTCTTTATTATTTTCTTTCTTCTGCTTACTTTGGATGTAATTTGTTCTTTTTGTAATTGCTGATTGTGGAAGTACCTCAATTTTAGATCCTTTTGCTTTTCTTATATATGCCCTTAAAGCTATAAATATTCCTCTAAGTATTGCTTTAGTTGCACCCCACAAATTTTGACATTTTTTGTTTTCATTTTTATTTAATTCATATGTTTTCTAATTTTTTAAAATTTCTCCTTTGACCTATCAATTATTTATGTGTGTTGTTTTGTTTCAAACTATTTATGGATTTTAAATATTTTTCTGGTTTTGATTTATGATTTAATTAATTGTGGCTAGGCATCCTACTCTGCATGTTTTAAAAACCTCTTGCATTTATTGAGACTATTTCATAAATTATAATATATAGGCTATTTTGGCAAATGTTTGATAGTGTTCCTAAAGAATGTGAATTTTGGTTTATATTTAATCTTTAGAAATTTTATTTTGATCCTTTATTCCCCCATGTTTCCCCTATCATTGCCTGCTTTCATCTACTTTTGCAGATATAGAACTTGTTTATAATAACTGCTTTAACTTTCTTCACTACTAACTCTGTCATGTCCGTCATTTCTCCATTTGTATTGATTGATTTTTAATTTTTTTCTTTGCATGCCTGTTTTTTTAATTGGATTGGAATTTTACATTTGATGTTCTGGAGTATTTGCATTCCTTTTAATATCTTTTGGATTTTTTTCTGGAAAGCAGTGAGTTACTTGGAAACTAGTTGATCATTTCTAATTATCCTTGAAGTAATGCCTATTTGAGTCCTCTACTCAACGCCCAATTTTTTAAGGGTGATTTTCACCCTAAGTGTCCTGATTATATTAATATCCAGGATGAAGTCTTGAGGGGAGCTGTTAGAAGACCTCTGGGGTTCTCTCTTGGGTTCTCTCTACTATTCTGCGCTGTGGCTTTTATGTGCTTTGAACTCTCTCTGAACTGTCTACTTGTCTCCTCAGATAAGAAGAAATACAGGCTTTCTATGGGTTTCCTTTTCCAGTATTGTATTCTGGAAATATCCTTAGGTAGGAATATGGAGCAATTTTAGTGCTTACCTTGTTTTTCCTCTTCTCACAGAAGTCATTGTCTTATAGCTGAAAATGATTGATTCTTATTTTTACACACACAGATATACCTATGTATGTAATTTTATATGTATATATGTATTATATATATATATGTATATACATATGTATATATATTTTTTATATACACACACACATTTAGTTGTTAGTTGTTTAGGCAGGTGAGTAAATCTTACCTCTGTTATCCTACCATTCCTGGAGGCAGAAGTGAAAAAAACATCACTTCTTAAATACTTTCTAGACCTAATGAGAGGTCTATTTTTTGTTGAGATTTAGAAAGTGTTAAGTGATCAATTTTTTTGAATACTACTGAGTATACCTTAAACATCTCTAAGTCTTTTTCTGTGTAATACCTCTTTGAGGAGACAAGCCCAGGTTAATTAAATTCAACTCTCCACAGACTTAGTGTTTACACTTATGAAGTTGACCATCACTGGAGAAAAACAAAGAAGTAAGACAACTATTCCTCCTTAAAAATCCATAATCATTAACACCATATCATTCAGATAGAACACTGCTATCAAGGTTGTTAAAAGAAAATAAAACAATGCACGTAGAAAAATTTGAAAGCCTCATATAATCTTTATCTTCTTAAGAAGTCAGAGAAAACTTTTCAGAAGTGAATCCAATACAGGTGTACAGCTCCTACAAACCCATACATTTGAAAAGAGCATTAGTGCAGAAGTTTCTCTGTCTGTGGAAACCAGCTCAGGCACAGAGAGCTGTGAACAGGGCTCATTTTGGCACATGGGATTCTGAGGACATCAGAGCAATTAAGAGAAAAGGTAAAGTCTGAACTGAACTGGCAGGCAACATTAAATCTATTGTCTCTACTCGCAGAGACTTGCCAGAACTGTGAAATCAGATCCTAGCTATTAGCCCAGGGCAAAGCCCCATAGAGCTGTTAACTTATTTAAAAAAACAATAATAGATAATGGGCTATGTTGAAAACATACACACAGGCTGGGTGTTGCGGCTCACACCTGTAATCCTAGCAACTCTGGGAGGCTGAGTCTGGAGGATGTCTTGGCATCAGGATTTTTGAGATCAGCCTGAGCAGGAGCAAGATCCCATCTCTACTTAAAAAATAGAAGAATTAGCCAGGCATTGTGGCAGGTGCCTGTAGTCTTAGCTAGTCAGGAGGCTGAGGCAAGTAGATCACTTGAGCTCAGGAGTTTGAGGTTGCTGTGAGCTAGGCTGATGCCATGGGAGTCTAGCCTGGGCAACAGAGTGATACTCTATCTCAAATAAATAAAGAAATAAAATTTTAAAAAATATATGCATTAAAAACACCCAATAGGCTTTCATGAAATTCTGGTTTTTCATTCATGCTGAGATTTTACCAAGAATGCTACATAGCATTTAATGTTAATATAGAAATTGTATTTCATTTCAAGTAGTATTTCATCACCATTAATTTATCTAAAATAAATGTGCACGTGTATGCTATAACCCTTTACTGTTTTCTTCTCTGTGTCTGACATACTAGCAGCTTAGGCATACAATAATGATGAAAAATATATTTCTAGAAAATGTATGGAATTTTGACACCTATTTAAAACAAAACAAAAAAATACATTTTTGAGGATAGAAATAGACTTTAGATCATACTGAAACAACATAAATCATGATTTACAAAATATTCTTTTTTTTTAGATTATAGGGTTTCATGCAAACCTAATTTAACCAAATACAACTTCACTTTATAGTTATATTCTGGACAGGCAATAGGAAATAGTTATATTGTAATTCAAGGATTAGTGTTCATGTCTTATGAAATATACTTATTGAATATCAGGGATGTTTGCATCATTTTCGACCCCAATCTCTGTTATTATATTAGCTAAGATCTTTGATCACTGGTGCCTCAACT
Organism: Perodicticus potto; assembly: GCA_963574655.1. NCBI lineage: Eukaryota > Metazoa > Chordata > Mammalia > Primates > Lorisidae > Perodicticus > Perodicticus potto. The sequence goes on along the minus strand of CAUYRH010022645.1, from coordinate 5,539 downwards.
AAGGCAATATTGCGAAGTTTTCCTGAGGCAAAGTTTTATCAGAAGCTCCAAGGCATTGTCATGGGTCAATTAACATTAGGGTGAGTGCTGAGTGGAGCTGTGGTGGGAGTTCTCTGTTATTCATTAAGGAAGATAGGAGCTATGATTTGCTAATTCTCATCGTCTCAGGAATTTTAATTTATTTACAGTATGATCTCATCAGCCACTGTAATATCTGGCAGGTAATGCTATTAGAACACAGCTCACCAATAATGTAATTTCTACTAAATAAATAGTATATTACAGCTCCAAAATGTTTAGTGACTCTTTGTCCATGGTTAGTTACTGAGTCAGCATAGGGTCAGGAATAGAAATAGAAAATTTGATAACTTATATAACTTCAATATCTTTGCAGCATGTAAAAAAATTATTTCATGAGATGAACAGCACACAACATGCTGAGTCTTCCTGCCTCCCCCTTGATTTCATTAGCTTACCTTCATTGGTTTTTGCCCCAAGTTAATTTTATTTATTAGGTCTGTGAAAAACATGGCTATATCCTTGGGGCCTCTGGACATGCACACCGAAACAAATCAATTATTTGAAATGCCATAGAATAAATACTACCAGAATAAGCTCCTTGGGAGAAGAAAGGTGTCATATAATTCAAAGCAATTTATAAATATCTGCTTTCAGACCCAGTGTGAGAGCTGATCCAAACTCCTTTGAAGGGGGTTTAAACAGAGCTGTCAATATTATGATTACATTTTCTCTTGTATCACGCCTAGAGTAATGTTAAGCCAGCAGAGTTCAAGTGTTTTCTCTAACATTGGCAGAGCAGTGTAAAAAAAACTAATGTAATTACTTAGAAAGGGACATAATATAGAAAATTATTTTGACTCAGATAGCTCTGACTTGTGAAATAGAGATTTATTCCCACTGGGATAGTGGAATCTTTGTTGAGATTTTGGTGCCGTTCTTTACACGTTAAAAAAGGCTTATAAAGTAAGATTCCACAGATTTTAAAGTAAATGAATTTTAGATATCATGTGGATGTGATCAAAGTTTTAATACATTACCACTGACGTGATGAGGAGAGCTAGAGAAGGAAATTCTCAAAGTCAACTTAATAGGAAGGGCCAAAAACACTTCTATGAGCAATGAACATTTAAAAAGTGGAGTCAAAATACTGATCATAATAAATTCACAAAAGTATTAAAGAAAATGTAATCAATACACCTCGAATTAAAGCACACAACTACCCAAAGTTAAAGAGGAAAATAAAATAATTTAAACTCTAATTATACTAGAAGTTAATATAGTTTAGTCTCAAGATGACTCTAAATTAGTCAGTAAAATGAGAAACTGACTTTGATAAAGTGTTAGAGACTTTAAAGGTTAACACGAGATGTTAGCATCATGTTATGTGCTAAGCACATCAAGGTAATGCATAATTTCTGCCCTAATGTAGATCAGCCTTTGAAACATAGTGAGAGTAATAAGTAGACACGAACATATTTATAAAAAAGTAGAGTACATTTTTTTTTGAGAGAAATATGCAGAGAATTCTATGGGGATTTAGAAGACGTTATCTAGTGTAGATAAGTATGAAAATGAGGAGGCTTTGGAGAAGTCTTATCTGGAATATATTTGAAAAAAATTGTAGGAATTACACAAAAACTTTGGCCTCACATATTAAAAATAAATCATATTCTTCTTGTTATTATTAGATAAAGGAAATGAAGACAAAGATATTCTAATAAGAGTAAATCACATGTATAAGGTACAAAAAATAGAAGATTGCATGACACATTCCGAAATGCCAAAGGTTGTGTATGATGTATGGCAGGAGAAGAAAAGAGGCATGAAATACGAAGTGGGAGAGAAACATCAGTTCAGATTCTGAAGACTGCACTTAAATTTTATACTCAAAGCATGAAAGAAACATTGAAGGAATGACATAAAGAGAATCCTATTTTATTTGTTTACATGTATTGTTATTTAAAATATGAAAAGTGGTGATTCATGTGATTAAAAATAATCATGTCATTCAAAGGATATACAGTTAAAATTAAATATCTTCCTCCTCATTCTCATATTTCCCCACATAATTTCCCATTTTAAGACATTTTTAGTTAATTCTCTTCTAGGTTCTGGAAGGTTACAGTCTGTGCTTGGACTCCTTTTGTACAACATTTCAAAATGTCTCAGTCTTACATTTGACTTCTGGCATAGCTGTGGCCATCAGCTCTGTGCAGGCATCCACCAGCCTCCTACAGATACAACCTAAAGCATCTCACCTCAGCCCTGTGCTTGCTTCTTGTTTTCTGTACCAACACTTGCTGGTGCTAAAGGGAACCTACCCAGCACTCATATATTTGGAATACAGATATGTAGGGCCTTCAAACCCCTAGAGGCATTGTTAGGCAACAGTGCTGGGAGTCATTACAGACTGATGTGTCCGGCTGCCCCAAATTCATATGTTGAAGCATCAATCCCTGTTGTAACTATATTTGGCAACAAGGCCTGTGAGGACGTGATAAAGGTTGAATGACATCATAATCCTAGCAGATTAGAATTTATCTGATAGGGATGATGCCCTTATAAGAAGAGGAAGAGACACCAGAACTCTCACCTTTTCCACCAGGTGGGGACATAGTTGTTCTCATCAAAAACTGAATCACCTAGCACCTTGATCATGAACTTCTAGCCTCCAGAAATGTGAGAAAATAAAATTCTGTTATTTCAAGCCCCTCAGCCTATGGTATTTTGTTATGGAAGTCTGAGCAAAGTAATATAGGAGTCAATGACTAATTCATTCATTCTATAGGCTTGTCACATGGTCTAGCAGAAAAGAAAACAGTTGTCTGGAGGGATAGTTAAATCCGTTGATAATCTTGTGTTAACTTTCTCTACTCCCCTCCTTCACAGCCCTTATTCTAACTACTACTTCTTGGGCTTACTTTCCAAATAAATTACCTTTTACACACTCCTCTGTCCTAGGCTGTGGCTGCGGAGAACCTATGCTAGGACAACTGGCTCTAGGAGTGGCCTTAAAAGCACACAATCTGAATGGGATTTTTGAGCTGGATCATTTGCTGTGAAAATGGCAGCAAGAATTTTGTTCCTGGAATTTAGAGTGTGACATCTCCAGTCCTCCAGCAGCATCAAAGTACTAAGTCTTGCCTGTATTGTAATCTAATCTTTATCCTATAATTTTTCTCTCATACTTCTACTTTCTATCTTTTTTGATATAATTTATAAGAAAATTCCTTGACTCTGGTTTTTAGACTTTTACTTAAGTTCTTAGTGATGTCATATTTGTATTCAATAATCTAATTTTAATCTGGAATTTATATATTGTTAAGAGCAAAATAATACAAATTTATAGTTTCTTTTTGCTCTTTTTTATGTGTGGTATCTAATCCTCACTTCCTAAGTGCATAACACAGAAGGTTTCCAGGTCTAGAGAATAAAAATACAGGACACCCAGTCAAAGTTGAACTCCAGAGGAACAACAAATGACCTTTCTCACACAAGCATATCCCATGCAATATTTGGTACTTATTTAAAAAAACACTATTCAGTCATCTGAAATGTAGCTGAATGTCCTTTATTTTATCTAGAAAGCTGAGTGTCCTTTATTTTATAGAACAGTATTTTAGACCCAGAAATATTCATTTGGTGGTTTATTAGAAATTACAGTTTTACTTTTTATGAATTCTTGGTTTTCATATTCCTTTACCTTTTAACCAGTCTCTTTTTATGAATTCAACTTTCTTCTGATTTGTTTTTCATAACCATTGGATTTTAAATTAAATGATCTTCTTGAATTATTGCTTTTTAACATTTATAATTGGTTCGATTTATTCATCTTTCATCTCTTCCTAAGTGTTGAATCTCTTTAAATATTTTGTGATCCTTCTTTGACTAATCAAGCCTGAAGGACTATTTTGATTAGTATAGGTAGCTATGTTGCTCTTTTTTGCTTATTCTGTAATTCTGTTTCCCAGAATGCCCTTCTTGTATTGACAAGAAGCAGACACCTCTCGCCTGAGCTCCAAGTATAATTCTACTTGATTAATGATCAAGTATACACACATCATTTACCAAGATATTTGAAGAACATAAAGTTTTAAGTTTTAGGAGTAAGAAGATTTATTTAGTTTTGAAATTATTTTTATTGTTATCATTATTATTATTAGAGGCAGAGTCTCTGCTGCCCAGGCTGGAGTACTGTGGTGGGACCATAGCTCACTGCAGCCTTCAACTCCTGGACTCAGATGATCCTCCTGCTTTGGCCTTCTGCATGGCTAGTACTGCAGGTATGAACTACCATGCCTGTCTAATTTTTAATTTTTGTAGAGATGATTTTCTATGTTGCCCAGCCTGATCTTAAACTGATGGCCTAAAGTGGTCTTCCTGACTTGGTCTCCCAAAGTGCTTATATTACAGGCATGAGCCACCATGTCTAGCCTGAATTTACTAATTACAAGTAAACAGTGTTATACTATTAGAGAACTGAATGAATCAACTGGAAAGATAGTCTGGAGTTTTAGTGAATTGTTGCAGCTAGAGATACAGATATTGAAATAACTTGTTTATAAGTAGTAGATACATAAATTTCAGTATTCACATGATTAGGATCCCTGGCATCTGTTGACATTTCACATAAATATAAAAGGAGCCAGGAAACAGATGAATATTTGTTGTATATAGATATTTTCTTGAAGTCACAATTAGAGAATTAGATGAATCAGGGTCACATTGTTGCACATTTTTGAAATATTTTTGTTTGATCAAATATGAAAATAAATACATTGATGCCCTTGATAAGCTAAGCAGTAGTTTTAAACAATTTAAAGAATATCAAAATAAAATAATTATGTCACATAGATATATATATTAATACATATATCCAGAGGATTTTATGGCTTTTAATAATTTTTTTTTCTTGTCCCAAAATTACATTTTTAATTAAATCATAGCTGTGTACATCAATGCAATCATGGGGTACAATGTGCTGGTTTTACATATAATTTGAAATATTTTCATCAAACTAGTTAACGTAGCCTTTGCGGCATTTTCTTAGTTATTGTGTTTAGACATTTGTATTCTACATTTAGTAAATTTCACATGTACCCTTCTAAGATGCACCGTAGGTGTGGTCCCACCAATTACCCTCCCTCCACCCATCCTCCCCTCCTCCTCCCCTCCCTCTCCGCTTTCCCCATATTTTTGGGCTATAATTGGGTTTTAGCTTTCATATGAAAGCTGTAAGTTGGTTTCATAGTAGGGCTGAGTACATTGGATACTTTTTCTTCCATTCTTGAGATACTTTGCTAAGAAGAATGTTCCAGCTCCATCCATGTAAACATAAAAGAGGTAAAGTCTCCATTTTTTTTTAAAGGCTGCATAGTATTCCATGGTGTACATGTACCACAATTTATTAATCCATTCATGGGTCGATGGGCACTTGGGCTTCTTCCATGACTTAGCAATTATGAATTGGGCTGCAATAAACATTTTGGTACAAATATCTTTGTTATAATGTGATTTT
>CAUYRH010022644.1:0-10847 GCA_963574655.1 Perodicticus potto | reverse complement strand
ATAATTTTCTTTATAGAGGTCTTTTACCTCTTTTGTTAGGTATATTCCTAAGTATTTCATTTTCTTTGAGGCAATGGTGAAGGGAGTTGTGTCTTTGATTAACCTCTCATCTTGACTGTTGTTGGCATATACAAGGCAACTGACTTATGGACATTGATTTTATATCCTGAAACATTGCTGTATTTTTTAATGACTTCCAGGAGTCTAGTAGTTGAGTCTTTGGGGTTCTCTAAGTATAAAATCATATCATCAGCAAAAAGAGAGAGTTTGACCTCCTCTGCATCCATCTGGATACCCTTTATTTTCTTGTCTTGTCTAATTGTATTGGCTAGAACTTCCAGCACTATAATGACTAGCAATGGTGACAGAGGACAGCCTTGTCTGGTTCCAGTTCTAAGAGAAAAATCTTTTAGTTTTACTCCATCAAATATTCCTTTTCTTTGCCACTGTTCTGCAATTCTATAACTGTTTTACTCTACCTGTTCATTCAAAAGTGAAACTGTTCTATAGTTCATCTCTTCCACTTATGGATCTATTTATGTCTATAATAATACATTAAGACAATTCTTGATGAGTCTAACAAGCTTCTCCGTACCCAGCGTTTCTTAGAAATTTCAGTTTGCTAGAACGGTTTTACACACACACAGACACTTTTACTATTGTGACTGGATTATCATCGGTGCTATAGATTGATTTAAAAATATTTCACATCTTTACAATATTGAATTCCCACCCATTTTACCATCATATATTTGTGTGTTTGTGTCAGAATTTTTAGTGGATTTTGATAAAGTTTCTTTTCTTATAATTATTGTTAGGCAATGTATTTTTATATTGCACATCTATACTTTATATTTTCTAACTGTTGTGAATGTGGAGAAATTCAACTAAATATTGAATTTGTTCTCAACTATTGTGAAATACTTTCATGTTCATTCTTATAAGTTATTAGTAGAATTTTGCTTTGATAAAGTAGGCAGTAATGTCGCTGCCGAAAATGACATGATTCATTTCCTTCTTGATTCTTTTATCTTCCCTCCTCTCTGCTTTCCTTCCTCCATTTCCTCCTTCCATAATTCCCACCTCTTTTTGTTCTTCCCTTTCTCTCTCCCCACTTTGTCACTTCCTCCACACTCTTTCTATTTTTCCCTCTTTTCTTTTTCTTATTCATTGCCTCTTTCCTCCTCACCCTCCTTTCCTTTCTTTGTTTACTCCCTCCTTTGCTCCTTCCTTCTAACTCTTTTTCTTTTCTTTACTTTTCTTTCTCTATTCTTCTCTTTTTCCAGGAGTTTATTCCATTGATTTTCTATATAGTCTTGAATTTTATTTTCAGCTCATAATTTTTCAGTTTATCTTCTTAAATAATTTCCCTCTCCACATTGACTTCAATACATATAATGTTCCACACATAGCATACAAATATTCTTGGTATTTAATTTTTAAAAATTTATTCTTTTCCATTGGCTCTCTGTACCAACTTGAGGCTAAATGTTTACTTTCTTAATAGTTAGAATTCTCTGAAGTTAATTAATTTAATTAAATTGATGAACCAAATTGCATATTTATCATGTATGACATGATGTTTTGAAATATATACACAATGTGGAATGATTACATCTAGATAATTTAGATTACCTCAAATAGTTATTATTCTTATGCTGAGAATACTATACAGGTGCTCTTTTAGTATTTTTGAAAAATACAAATGCAGAGTTCTTCTGAGAATAAAGCAGCAGTTGAAATTGCCCACACTATGTACAGCATACTTTTACATTTATTTTTGTCCTCATTGCTGACATCATATATACACTAATTTATTTATTTTATATCATTAGGCTTGGATATGTCCAACTAGAATTTTACGCTATTGTATATAAATTTTTAAATTTTATTTATTATTAATTGTTTAATTTTTCTTTGAATCACCATTTTATAGGTAGCTTGCCTCAAGGTAAAATTTTTAAATATATATTCCAATTGCATCCTTCAATTTAGCACAGGACACAAAAAAATTTTTGATTGGTGTGTCTATTCCTTCCAAAATATTTTTTTAAATGAGCTTTAGGAAATGTTCATACAAAAAAAAATTATCATTTGTAAATGAAACATCCTAGGTTATTGTCCAGTATGTGTTCCATTCTATTTTCTCCTATCTGATTTTAGTAAAATTTATACTCTAAGACATGCACTATAGATATTAATTGTTATTGATGAAGGCTTCTCTGAACATTTAATTTTAGAAAATTTATTTTAGGAAAAAATATTATAATATGCCTGTAAGACAATGTTTTTAGGCACATATTCCCAACAATGAATATCATCATGTTCTTCAGAGTGTGAGTGATAGATGTATTTCCATTCCAGATGTGTCAGAAGTCAAAGTGATGTTTTATTTTACTTTTCTCTCTAAGGTGTCATTTCGACAAATCATGAACATGCTTTAGAAAGTATGAACCAGTTTTGTACAGCTATTTAATGAACTGTGAACAAATTTCTGCAGTAAATTGTTTTAATACACAGGAGAGTGACTGCATATATATTCACAGGTTAAAGCTCAGTTATCAGGCATTATTAGTAATGGAACATAGATATGTAGACCATATTTTAACATGGTGCCTTCAGCGATATTTAATTTTTCTCTATCTATTTGCAAAAATAGCTAGCTCAAGTTCAGTAAGGTGTGGTAGAATTAATATTAGATGGAGATCAAAATCACTGTGGTAGTGTATATTATTTTTCAAAAATTTTTGGTCTTCCTTGAAGAACAATATTCTTTCTTGCCCCATTAGTGATCACCTTGCCCATGTGACTTGTGGACTCCTTCTCATTCAAAGATCATACATAGCTTTTCACTTGTCATGGGATTGTCCATGTGACTTACCTTTGTCAATTAAATGTAAGTGAAAGTGATACATAATATTTATAAGAGTAGTTTTAAGATGTGATTATTGTCATTTTCTTCTTACCTATATCTCTGTATATCAATGTTGATGATAGAAACATCTATGACAAGTTCTGTTCTAAATTTGAGGTGATATAGGTCAGAACAACAGGTGAACATTAATGGATATTTAGCATGGGTGAGAAAAGCCTTCATTCTTTTTTTCTCTACAAGTTTCTGGTTGTTAGTTACTGCTATAAGATCCAGCCTATGGGAACAATCATCTTTAATTCTGATTTTGTAAATTTTGTTGAATTGATCCCAAGTTATTTTAACTTTTGGTTTATCACAGTTATTAAAATAGAACACACTAATGTACATTAAGTAAATTTCAAATTTATTTATTTACATATTTATTTATGCATTAGCAATATTTATTACACTCCTCTTATGTGACTGACATTGTATGTGCTGCAATAATATAACAATGAAGAAAGCAAAATCTTCATCTGTCTCATAACTGTGGAGAACACAAATATTAGCCCCTTAATCTCATGATTAATTGCAAGTCTTATGTGCAATTAGATTTATTATTAACAATTCCTATTAGATTCTTAATTCTTTAAAAATATATTTATTTCGAGGATCCATACCTAAGAGAGTAGAATGGGTTTCTTCAGAATAAAAAAAAATGAACATAGCTTAGATTACTCATAAATTGTTGAAAAGAAAAGACAAAAAAATATTGAAAACATCAGAAAAAAATGATACAACATGCAGAGGGGATCTGCTATATATTTAATTTTAGTAGAGAGTTTGTCATCCAAAACAGAGAAGAGCAATCGTATATGAAAGTGCTTATGATATGATGATATGATCGCAAACCTGGAAAACCCCAGGGACTCATCCACAAAACACTTAGAAGTGGTCAAGGAATACAGCAGCGTCTCAGGCTACAAAATCAATTCTCACAAACCAGTAGCATTCTTATATACCAACAATAGTCAAGCTGAAAAAACAGTCACTGACTCTATTCCTTTTACAGTAGTGCAAAGAAAATGAAATATCTGGGAGTGTACCTAACAAAGGGCGTGAAAGATTCCTATAAAGAGAACTATCAAACTCTGAGAAAAGAAATAGCCAAAGATGTCAACAAATGACACACGTGCTCATGGCTGGGAAGAATCACATTGTTAAAATGTCCATGCTAACCAAAGCAATCTACACATTTAATGCAATCCCATTTAAAGTAGCTCTGTCATACTTTAAAGATCTGGAAAAACTAGTACTTCATTTATATGGAAACAGAAAAAACCCAAATAGCCAAGGCATTACTCAGAAATAAAAACAAATCAGGTGGAATCATGCTACCAGACTGCAGACTATACTATAAATCTATAGTGATCAAAACATCATGGTATTGGCACAAAACAGAGAGGTAGATGTATAGATAAGCCTATTAAAAACTTAAATTGGGGAAAAGATTCCCTATTTAACAAATGCTGCTGGGTGAATTGGCTGGTGACTTGTAGAAGACTGAAACTGGACCCACACCTTTCACTTCTAACAAAAATTTATTTACTATTAATTGCTTAATTTTTCTTTGAATCACCATTTTATAGGTAGCTTGCCTCAGGGTAAAATTTATATATATATATATATATTCCAATTGCATCCTTCAATTTAGCATAAGACACAAAGAATTTTTTGATTGGTGTGTCTATTCCTTCAAAAATATTTTTTAAATGAGCTTTAAGAAATGTTCATACAAAAAAAATATCATTTGTAACTGAAACGTCCTAGGTTATTGTCCAGAATGTGTTCCATTCTATTTTCCCCTATCTGATTTTAATAAAATTTATACTCTAAGACATGCACTATAGATATTAATTGTTACTGATGAAGTAATTGTTCCTGATGAAAAATTGTCTCTCCCTGGATAAAAGACTTAAACCTAAGACATGAAACCATAAATATTCTTGGAAAGAATGCAGGGGAAACAACTGAGGAAATTGGCCTGCGAGAAAACTTTGAGGACGATCCCCAGGGCAATCAAAGCAATACCAAAAACACATTACTGGGATCTGATCAAACTAAAAAGCTGATGCACTGCCAAGAACACAGTAAGTAGAGCAAGTAGACTGCCTTCAGAATGGGAGAGGATATTTGCAGGTTACATTTCCAGCAAAGGTCTGATAACTAGAATGCATAGAGAACTCAAACTTGTTAACAAGAAAAGATCCCATTTCACTATGGGCAATAGACCTGAACTCTGAAGAAGACAGGTGCATGGTCTACAGACATGTGAATAAATGCTCATCATCTTTAATCATCAGAGAAATGCAAGTCAAAACCACTTTGAGATACGATCTAACTCCAGTAAGATTAGCCCACAAAACAAAATCCCAAAACTGCAGATGTTGAAGTGGATGTGGAGAAAAGGGAACACTTCTGCACTGCTGGTGGAAATGCAAACTAATATGTTCCTTTTGGAAAGAAGTTTGGAGAACTCTCAGGGATCTAAAAATTGACCTGCCATTTGATCTTGTGATTCCTCTTTTAGGAGTATATCCAAAAGACCAAAAAGCACTTTGCAAAAAAGATATTTGCACCACATTATTCAATGAAGCTCAATTCATAATAGCCAAGTCATAGAAGAAGCCCAAGTGCCCATTGACCCATGAATGGATTAATAAATTATGGTATATGTATACCATGGAATACTACACAGCCTTAAAAAAAGATGGAGACTTTACCTCTTTTATGTTTACATGGAGGGACCTGGAACATATTCTCCTAAGTAAAGTATCACAATGAAGGAAAAAGTATCCAATGTATTCAGTACTTCTATGAAACCAACTTTTATTTACTCACACTTTCTCATGAAAGAAAGAACACAACTATAGTCCAGGATGAAGGAGAGAAATAGAATGGGAAGGGAGGTGAGGGGGAAGGTTTGATAGAGGGAGGGTAAAAGGCAGGACCACACCTATGGAGCATATTGCAAGGTACAAGTCAAATCTATCAGGTGTAGAACATCAATGTCTTAACACAATAGTCAAGTAAATGAGGTGAAAGCTATATTGATTGATTTGATGTAAGCATGTCAGATTGTATAAAAAAATCAACACATTTGCACCCCAAATATGTATAAATGTATTCATGATCTATGTGTATATGACTTAATAAAAAACAGGAAAAAAATAAAACAAAGTGCTTAAAGGAAACTACTGTCAATCAAATCTCTTATATCTCGTAAAGTTATGCTCAAAAAAATGAAAGAAAAATTTATACGTCTTGGATACCTTAAACTAAGAAAATACCTGTTTGTTACCATAGGCTAAAAACAATATTATGTTAAGTCTTTATATATGAAAACAGGAAACTAGACCAAAACTCAAGTCAACATAACCAAAAGAAAAGCAAAAATATAGGCAATCACATAGTTAAATATGAAAAACATACAAGCACATAATTTATTTTCACACTTTTTAAACTATCTGATTTAAAAGATAAATATATAATGAAATAATTATAACTTTGTATAAATAGGAATAAAATGCACAAAGTAACTTTTGTATGACAATAAAAGAAAGACTGAATAGGATGTATGGTATAATATAGAAACAAATATTTTATGGATGACTAAATCAAATTTAGATAATACAAAATACATTGTTAAAACTTAGGAACTAATTATAACACTTTTCTCTGTCACTAAGAAAATAGCTAATAAACTATTACAAAATAAACAAATTATAAAAAATTTAAAAAAGAAACAAAGAAAACTAAAAGATCAAATTAAGAAATAACTATCAAAAAAGTGAACAATACAGCAACAGAGAAACAAACAGTTAAGACATAAAGAAAAAAAATAGAAAAATAACAAAGGAAAGTCTACTTTCCTTCTACATTAAATTAGCAAATGTACAAGGAATAAACTTTTCAATCAAAATGTAGAGATTGGCACAGTTAATTCAAAAAAGATTTATCTGTAAGCTTTCTAAAAGACACTTTTAAACTTATTTATTTATTTATTTCAAGTGTACATTTTTTTTCAGGTTAGTATGTATGGTGGCACATATGTTTTGGTTACATATTTATGTATGGTTAAAAACCAGGATTATAGGTGTGTCATTCACCCAGAATGTGTGCAGTATACAGCAGAATGTACACATTGGGTGAAAAACTATCCATTATCTTCTCCCCTCCCCCCACTCGAATTTCATTGAGTTTGGCTTCCTTATAACCACATAGGTGTTGATCAACTAGTTCCAATTGAGTGTTGAGTACATGTGGTATTTGTTTTTTCCGTTTTTGTGATAGTTTATTAAGGAGAATGGTCTCCAATTCCATCCAGATTTTTACAAAAGATACTAGATCTCCATCTTTCATAAGGCTTAATTGTATTCCATGATATACAAATACCACAATTTATTAATCCATTCATATATTCAAGGGCACTTGGGTTGTTTCTGCATCTTTGCAATTAAGAATTGGGCTACTATAAATATTTTAGTGCCCAAGTCTCTTTATGGCAACATGTTTTTTGTTTCTCTTTGGGTAAATACCTAGTAGAGGGATTGCAGGAACAAACTGTATATCTACTTTTATTAATTTGAGGATTCTCCATACTACTTTCCAGGTTGTATTAGTTTACATTCCAACAACAGTGTACGAATGTTCCTTTCTGCAGCCACTACAGCCTCTGTTGATTTAGAAGTTTATATTGTGGGCCATTCTTACTAGGGTTAGGTTTTTTTTTCTTTCTTTCTGTTTTTTTTTATTAAATCATAGCTATGTACATTAATGCAATCATGGGGTATAATGTGCTGGTTTTATATACAATTTGAAATGTTTTCATCAAACTGGTTAACATAGCCTTCATGGCACTTTCTTAGTTATTGTGTTAAGCCATTCATATTCTATACTTAGTAAATTTCACATGTACCCTTGTAAGATGCACCATAGGTGTGGTTCCACCAATTACCCTCCCTCCACCCATCTTCCCCTCCCTCATCCATCTTCCCTTCTGCTTGGGCTATAATTGGGTTATAGCTTTCATAAGAAGGCTATAAATTGGTTTCATAGTACGACTGAGGACATTGGATACTTTTTCTTCCATTCTTGAGTTACTTTGCTAAGAAGAATATGTTCCAGCTCCTTCCATGTAAACATGGAAAAGGTAAAGTCTCCATGTTTCTTTAAGGCTGCATAATATTTCATGGTGTACATATCTCAATGTGGTTTTGACTTGCATTGCTATGATGGGTAAAGACAATGAGCATGATTACATGTGTTTATTGGCCATTAGTCTATCTGCATAAGAAAAGGGGCAGAAAAGTTTCCAGTAGATAAGTCAACAATTATTCCCACATGCTGTTGTGAGGTTAGCAACAACAAAGATGAATGTGCCTGAGCAATGTTGTATTAGGTAACTGGTGATAATTTCGGTGGTAGAAAAATTAGGCAAAACGTACATTCTAATGGATTAAGGACTTTTACTAAATATGGCATTTGCAAGATATTTATTAATGAAAGAAGAAAAATAGGATTGTAGCTCTAAAAGCATGATATTAAAACTTTCCAAATTGAAAAGTGCTAACTAAATACAAATGAAATCTAATTAACCATATCAATAATGTTCCTTTCATGAAAATTAAGCATTTTGGACTAGGTGCTATCTAAGAACTTTATTTTATTTATATATTTTTACAGACAGAGTGTCACTTTATTACCCTTGGTAGAGTGTGGTGGTGTCACAGCTCACAGCAACCTTGAGCTCTTGAGCTTAGGTGAGTCTCTTGCCTCAGCCTCCTGAGCAGCTAGGACCACAGGTGCCTGCCATAATGCCCAGCTATTTTTTCTTGCAATTTGGCCCGGGGCAGGGTTTGAACCCACTGCTCTTGGTATATGGGGCCAGCTCCCTATTCACTGAGCCACAGGGGCCACCCTAGAACATTTAAAATTTCATGATAAGGAATTGGAAATATTGTCAGTTTTTAAAAGTTTTATGCTTTACTGTAGCATTTTAAGTAGGATTACTTTAGTATTTTTACCTATAAAATATATAAAATTATGCTTATAGTTAAACCAAAATAATTAGCAATTCTGTAAATTGAGGAAATTTCATGATATGGGGTGTTGGCATATAACTAGTAAAACATTTATTGAAAAAATGGGAGGAGAAAGTATATGAATATTACATTATTTGATTGAAGTTCTTTCCAGGGTATCCTACTTGATCCAAGCAGTGTAGTTAAGACCTCTTGCCTTTCCCCTACAAAATCCTACTTTTTCATTCCCTAAAAATCCCACTTTATCATGAGTTAAGCATGCTAATTATCAGACATAAGAGGGAATACCTAATAAACTTAATATCAGTTTGTTAACCATTGAGTGGAAGAAGTTATTTTGTTAAGAAATTTGGCACCAAATTAATCTCAACTTCTAGAATATTTGTGAGACTTTCTTGCTTTAAGACACTCATAATGCACTTATTTATCTTAGTCCCACATTAGGCATTGTTTTGTACATTGTAATTTTTATTGTCATCATTTTCTTAACTTCAAACATTAACCATAATTTCATCAATAGCTATATTGTGTGTGGATTTTGAGCTTATTGCAGGAGTAAACACTTGAGCCTGGCATAAGAAATGTACCCAGGAATCCAGGAGATTCTAGGTTGATTCTCAGCCTTTCCTATGACTAGTTTTGACAAATTGGGATAGCTATTTATGTCCCTAAACATTAATGTTTTCAAGTGAATTAAGGTAGTATCAGGAATGTTATAAAATTAATTATAAAAAAATTCATGTGAAACACTCAGACACACAGTAAAGACTATGTAAATAAAAATTATAATGATGGTGATTACTGTTCAGTGAAAAATGTTTATCCTTTTAAGTTGTTCAAACTGTATTTATGGTAGCATCAATTTGCAATGTTTTTCTAAGATGAGAGGATTTTCTGTTGCCATAGAAGAATCCTCATGTTTGAAAGATGCCTTCAATTTCACTAATGTAATTTTTTTTCCGTTTGTGGTTTTTCAGTCATCTTTTATGAGTTCTTTTGCAAAACTTATTATATATGGTGACATTTGAAATTTATAAAACTCATTAAAGTTTATTGTAGATAGGTGTCACCTGCTAGCAGAAAATAACGTTAGTATTTATGTCTTATTGAATCAAGTGTTAAGCTCACTTTATAGAGTTGTATCATTTAGAAGTGTTCTCTACCAAATCATATCTTTAAGTTTCATCAACCATCTCATTTATTGTAAAGTATTGCCAACATCATTACAAAATATAAGGACATTTAGCAATGTAAATGTAGTCACTGATTTTTATAAATATCAAATTCCATATCCAAAAGATAATAGACTTTTTAACATTGTAAGTTTTATATTTAACTTATCTGTATGTATATGTATATATACAAATGATACCTGATATTGAAATCCTCAAGATCATTAGACAATATTGCCATAGAATATGAAAGAATTTCCTTGTTATCTTAAAATTCACAGTACTCTGAAGCCAGAGTAAAGTAGGATTAGTGACACTGTTCAAAGGCCAAAACCAATAAAATGTCTTTTCATCTTTTTCTAAATTCCCAAAAGCGAAAACAAAGACACAGATAGATTTCAAGGGGCAAGGAAGTTTATAAACCTGAATGTGCTGTGTTTTTCCTTGATAATTGTGAAAGAAGAAAATCCTTTTTCAGCTTCTAAAAAACTCATCTTGTCAAGGCAAACATTTTGTTTCTCAATAGATCTGCTACTTTGAGTAAATGAGTTTGCTTTTTTTTTCTTCTTTTTTTTGATTTTTATTAAATCATAATTGTGTACATTGGTGCAATCATGGGGCACAAGGTGCTGACTTCATATACAATCTGAAATATTTTCATTGAACTATTTAACATAGCCTTCATGGCCTTTTAATCACTATATGAAGACATTTATA
>CAUYRH010022643.1:0-15354 GCA_963574655.1 Perodicticus potto | reverse complement strand
GAATTACTTGAGGCCAGCAGTTTTTTTTTTCTTTTTTTTGTAATTGTTGGGGATTCATTGAGGGTACAAGAAACCATGTTACACTGATTGCATTTGTTGGGTAAAGTCCCTCTTACAATCGTGTTTTGCCCCCAAAAGGTGTGGCACACACCAAGACCCCACCCCCCTCACTCTTTCCCTCCTCTGCTCTTCCTTTCCCCACCCCTCCCTCATTCTTTCTCTCTCTGCTCTCCCCTTCCCTCCCCCCCTCTGTGTGAGGCCAGCAGTTTAAGATCAGCCTGCACAACATAGTGAGATCCTATTTCCACATAATATACAAAAAAATTAGTCAGGTATGGTGGCATGTGCCTGTAGTTCAGATACTTGGGAGGCTGAAACAGAAGGATTGCTTGAGCCTAGGAGTTTGAGGTTACAGTGAGTAATGATGATGCCACTGTTCTCTAGCTTAGGCAACACAGTGACACTCTGTGTCAACAAACAAGCAAATAAATAGACAAACTAGAAAAACAAAGAACTTAACCAATTTGAATTCACCTTAGCCTATGAATTCAACTCATAACCTTAGCAGTTTGAAAAAACTGCTTTTGTCTTGAACAAGTTTCTTTTACATTTCTCTAGAAGACATTACCATTAAAAATGATATTATGATGAGCTTTGACTATTCTTGACTCAGTATAAATCAGTGGATAAAGTCTTTTTTTTTAATTCCATTTATTTTCCTTCCCACAAAAGGAAATGCCCTTTTCGTTGACGGGAATCTATTGTTAGCTTTCCTCTAAAATAGAGTCCTCTTGGCATAGCCAGCAGAGGATTACGATGCGAGTGGACTTCAGCACGTTTCAAGTCAGTGAATGTGGAAGTTAGACCACGGACTTCAGTGGTTGAGAATTTGACTTTCTCGTTCATGACTGCATTTGTTTCTTCCTGAAGCTCTGCCCTTAGAAATGAGAGTTGGCCCACTTAGATGAGATTGACCATTCTTTCATTAGGTATATAGCTCAAAGTTTGAGTGCAATGAGGTACAGTGTGAAGGAGAATGTATCAGTCTTCTTAGCTTGGTTATGCTGTGATAACAAATGCCCCTCAAATCTCAGTGCCTTACAAAAGCAGAAGCTAATATTTTGCTCATATGGCACATTGACTCAATCAGTTGTGGGTCTGTCACTACTCCTTTTTACTTTGGGATACAGGGTGACAGAGGCGCTTCATCTGGGAGTATGGTGGGCCTGGTGTCAGT
Organism: Perodicticus potto; assembly: GCA_963574655.1. NCBI lineage: Eukaryota > Metazoa > Chordata > Mammalia > Primates > Lorisidae > Perodicticus > Perodicticus potto. The sequence continues at coordinate 14,117 of CAUYRH010022643.1, read as the reverse complement.
GAGGAAGAGAGAGCAAGCAGAACCTTACCATGGTCCTCAAATCTAGGCATGTCACTTCCACTCCCATGTCAATTGCCAAAGGAAATAACATGGCAAAGTTGGAAAAAGTGTCAAATTCTCCCACCTGGGGAGACACTATCAAAGAAAGTAAGATACACAAATGTAGTTCTCTGCTGGAGGACTAAAATGCCAAGCTGACCCAGGCCCTGCCAGCCTTTCTTATAATTCAGGGCTTTACCCCTGTGACAACAAAACAGAAAAGATTAAGAGCAAGATTTGTGGGCAAAACCTTTTCTTGGTACTCACAGCACGTGTGTTTCAAATGGGAATGTCATGAAGAAGCCTCCAAATTATAAGTTTTGAAGGACTATCTCCCCAAGGAAGCCTTCTTAGATTTGTCTAATAGTACACTGTTGGTATACCATATATTCTTTCTATGACTGTCCCCTTCCCCCATCCTATACTTTATCCGTGAGCTCTTCTTGTGCTAATATAAAATAATGATGAATACACTTTTTACTATGTGTTTTTCCTATTAGTTTGGAAGTTATCTAACAGCAGATGTAATAAACTAAAAGTCATTGCCTAACTGTGAGGTTCCTTAAAACCATACAAATCCTCCATTGGTTATTCTAATCACTTCTCACAGTGGAGTTATTTGGTTTCAATACTCTTAGTCACTTAGCTTTCCCCTCCCACCAAAAGATATGGTGTACTAGAAAACATAGACAACATTCATTCATTCATCTAGTCAAGAAAATGTTAACTACCACTCTGTTCCATACACTAAACCAGGTGTTAAGTTCTGGCACTAGGTGTTCAAATTTTCTGCCCTGTGGAGTTTATCTCTAGTGAGAGTGACCCAGGAAAATCAAATAATCACGCAAACATATGATACAAACCATGTTACAAACCAGGTGAAAAACTCAGAATGCTCTAAGAAGGTAGAGGAGATCTGATTTATTTTATGTCTCTGTAAAGGTTTCTGTGAGGAAATGATAGTTGAGCTAAGATTTGAGAGAAGATGGCAGTTAACTATATAAGGAATAAAGGGAAGGCAATTCAAAGGCCCTGAGGTGGAAAGAAGGAACAGAAGTTCCTGTTGGGCAGGAGCAAACTGGTGAGAAGCAGGAAGAGTCAGTTCATTCACGGGCTTATAGACCATATTAAGGATTTTGGTCTTTATCTGCTGAAAGATTTCTAAAAAGGAATGACATGACAAAATGTGAATTGTTAGACGACACTCCGGTTGTCATGTGAAATGGAATGGAGAGTGGCAAATGGAAGGCAGAATACAAGTACTGACAAAAAGTCTTTTACATTATTAGAGATAAGAATTTCTGCTCAGTGAAAAACTGGCATCTGAAAGGTGGATGACGAGTTAATATTCTAGATTTTTAAAATTCTAGCAATTAATGAAAAATATTAGACCCCAATGTAGCAGATTAAAAAAATGCAATTTAAATTGGCCTATAGTTCATGATTTATAGGATGATTCAAGATAAATCTTTGCAATAAATAATCTCAACTATGCCAAAAGTAGAGGTCTATGACTTTCTAATGATCTTAATAGATGTGCTTTAGAGAATCTATGAAATTCCATGAAAACTGTGCTTATGCTTATGTGTTTTCCTAGGAATCCGTGTATTTTATCAAATTAATGGAACTTAAAAGGTTAAGACCCCCATGACTTATATTATCACTTGACAAACCATATCAACTCCATTACCACAATGCCATTCTGACTAATACGTGGAATTTCTGGGAAAGGTTAGCTGTCCACTATAGGTGTGAGCTCCTCTTTCCTCTTGAAGAAAGTAGCAGCCCATCCAGAGGCTGCATTTCCTAGCCCTTGAGCATCTTTTGGGGGGAGGGTCATGTCACCACTTCTGACCAATACGATATATGTAGATATTTTAATTGGCACTTGTATCTAAAATTGGATGTGCATCTGATATGCCTTTTCCCATAATTTTCCTACATTTTCTAGTGATCTTAGAGGCCACATTTAAAAAATGGCAGCATCACAAGATGGAAGAATTTTTGATTCCTGAGTCATGGAGGTAGCCAGGAGAGTTGTCCAACTATGAAACCTGCACTGGGTTTTGGTGATTAAGAAACCACATTTTTATTACCCTATGCAATTGAAATTTATGGTTGTTTGTCAGCACAGTTAACCACCTTGACATACAAAAGTAACATCTTACACAGGAAGACTCAACAAAATGAGAGTTTTGCCTGCAGAAAGTTCCTCTCTGTATTTCTTCCTGATACGAAAGAACAACACTGCCACAGTTAAATTTCTCACAAATTCTGTCCTTGGTTACATGAAAGTATGATGACCATAGACGCTAATGTAATAGATTTTAACCACAAAAGAATACTTTTAATAAGATAATAGAGACATGTTTTATTTGAGTGGAGATATTCATTCATTCATTCATTCATTTATCCAGCAAGTTTTTACTGAGTTATTTTAGACATGTTTTAAAATATATCTAGGCTTTTAAAAAAAATCAGGTATGGGTGACAGACATATGGATAAATCATCTTTGAAAGCAGAGTTTATACCTTCTAGTTCCCAAGAGGACGGGTGAAGCCATGCCACGTAGGGCCACGTGGGGAAGCACCAGGATTCCTCAGGTCAACATTTTCAAATTTCACTCATTCATAAACCATCTCCTTCATTTTTGCTGTATCTGTGCAGCACCACTGTCAGTATCATGTCATTATTTTTAAAGATCAGCTCATCATGGTGCTGTGTTAGTTTCTTCTTAAGCAAGTTTTATATCTGTGCAGTAGTGGATTTAATGTGCTAGTTACATATGTTTTTCTAGTTTGTATGAAAATCAATACATAACTACTGAAAGCCTTTACAACCACTGAGGGCACTTCCATGCCTGCCTTAACACCTTAGTGTCCCACCACAGGTGGGCGCTGAGGCCCATCTCTAATAATTATTAATAAAAGTCCCCTATCCCTCTGTGCAAGACTGTCTCTCTAAGATCTCCACCTCACAGCCCACACTGCTGCCTGCAGTCTCTGCGTCCCTACTGCTGGCTTCTGTCCTTATATTTGGTGCCTTTAGGGTTATATGTGGGTGTTATCTGCCACTGAGATTATGTATATTTGTAGCACTAGATGCTGCCTTTGGGGGCTCCTGGGCTTCAAACTCTAAACTTTGTGAGCCAATTCTGTCTCATCCCACTCAATTGTTTGCACCAAGTTTCCAGAACCCTAGTCAGGGTAAAACACTGCAGACTGTCCCACTGACCCAAGCTGAGAACATGGATTTTCTAGCACAAATTCCTGTCCCTGGAGCACTGTTCCTCTCCTTAGCCTTCTGCTGTGTTTCTACTTAGCCCAAAAAACTCAGTTCCAATATAACCACCTCCTGGAAACCTTCCTTGCCCTCCCTAAGCAGAGTTATGATTTTTTCTTATTCCTCTCTCTTATTGCACTTAGCATAATTGCTGTTATTATTGGTCTAGACTCTAGAATCTCTCCTGTTTGTCTGAGGATGTACAAGGCAGGGGATACATTTTAATTATCTTTGTTTCCTCAATACTTAGCACAATGCCTAGTACACCGACAATGCTTAAATGATGTTTATTGAATGCATGAATAAATTAATAAACTAGAAATATATTAATTCACTCATGTACTTCAGAATAGAGCTTGACATATCATTCCTGTGTATTGGAGGAAAACTAGTACTACAATAAAATAATGTTAGTTATTGAACTTTTCTCCCATCCTCCATCCCTAGCCCTCATCCTGGTTACAGGGGACCCTTGGAATAGTGAGAGCTTTTGTTTACAACACTGAGCAGGAAGTGACCTGTGACCAAGGGGTTGAGTGTCAAGTTCACACCCCATCTCCAGAGATTCACTAAACTAAGGTCCTGTGAAGAGTTTGCTTAGGGCTAAATGCTAGGAAAAACATTGGCTATTTACACTGTGCATTTTCCCTGTAGTTTAAACTGAAGGAAAAAAAATGTAGAAAAGGAGGGCTGGGGAGACTGAATTAAAGAAGCCAGCTGGTTTCACGTCTCCTTTTACATATTTTCCATTGTGATCTTCTCTTAGTCATAAAGCCTTTCTCAACCACTTTGCTGCTTTTCATTTGGCTGAAATTTTTCAGCTTTTTCTACATAAAAAAAAAAAATCCAGGATTAACGGTTGAGTAGATTGTGACTTTATCCGCTTTCTCTTCTATCCTTCCCCCACTGAGATTCAGTCATGCACACACACACATTTATTAGCCAATTGTGTTTGGTTAAAACAGTTTCTGATAATAGTACCCAGAAACAGGATCTCCGCTCTGTTTCGAGAAACAAAGCCATCTTTCTTGAAGTGCAAAAAATATTGGCTATTCCCCCACCGCCCACCCCCTGCCTACCAGTGTCACACTCATTCCCCAGCCTACTTGCAACCAAGCTTCCCAGGAAGCAAGAAGAACAGCTGCTGAGAAACAATAGTTCCTCACCAAGCCAGTAAATAGGCAAGGCCTAATTTTCCCGAACTTTTCCACCCCTGCTTCATCCTTAGAATGAGTGTTTTGATCCTGGGCCATGAGGGGGTATGGAGAGGAGAATATGGGAGGCTCTTTTTTATTATTTTGTGTTTCTCTGTCCTTAAAAATAAAAGAGAGAAGTGTTCATTGGGGGAATTTTGTTTAGTAATTTTGTCCCAGTCTTAAACATCTACACACAGACAAAAAATGCCTTGTATGGAGTGAATGCTTGCGTGCGTGTGCAAATGTGTGCAAGTTTGGTGGGAGGGGGGTGGTTGGGGAAGTTGGGGAAGGTTGGGGAGGTTGAGCGGGTAGGGGTTACTGCTATAAGAGGGGTTGCTCAGAAAAGGAGGCCAGCCCTCTCTCTTTCGGAGGCTGAGCAGCAGAGGAGAATCTGGGCAGTGATTCCAGCAGGCCACTCCACTCAGACAAGCTGGCTAGTGAGGGGGAATTTTGGACACTTGTGGCAATTTGGCACTTCCCAATAAATACAAATAATTAACTTCTTCAAAAAAATCAAGTAGGAATGTACTTGGTCCGGTGAGCCCTCAGACAGGGACCACCACACCTAATGCCCTTCATGGTGTGGTAGTGAGGTGTCCCTTTCTACAAATGCCTCTTGCCAGGTTGGGGGTGTTAAGCCGGCATGGAGCTCCAAAGGTCAGTCTGGTTTGGTGACTGCCGATTGCGTTCTGGAAATCCCAGTCTCCAAATCCGTTGCCTTACAAGCCTCTGGCAGAGCAGCCTGACACAGGGGAGCTTTTCTTTTTGAAAACTGCAGTGAGTGAGAAGTAAATCAAAGCTTTGAATCTCACTGCCTAGGCTGCCCCTGCTATGGAGCTCAAAGGAGATACTCCTCTCCCTCTCTGTCACTAACAAAAGGCCCTCTAATCCTGATTTCCTTATACAAAAACAAAGTGTAAAACCAGCCCAGGGACTGGAAATAAAATGAATGCTGGAGGAGCAGCTGGCACATTAATGTCCCCGACAGCACTGCTGGCACCTCATCCTGAAACCCAATCACCCTGTCTCCGTGGGGGCTGGGGATGGATTTAGTTTTGCAACAACACAATGAAGTATATTTTTAACAAATAAACACAATCTTGGCAGAAATGTAAGGCATCTTTAGCCAGTAAATACTTTGAACACTGGATCACGACTCTTCATACCCCCTCCATCCCAGGCACCCCCCAACTCCCAATGAATGAAATGAAGGCTGGAAAAATAAGTAAACTAGCACAATTGCATTAAATAGGAAAGATATCTGCACCCACACTTTACAACCAAATATTACCCTTGTTTCTAATTAGCCACTGCCTAAACAGCCCTTGGTAATTTTCTTTACATTTCCTGGCCTTGACCCTTGCCTAATAGCTAGCCATGTTTGTATTTAATCCCCATTTTCTGAACTCTTGTCTCTCGCCTGTTTCACTTTTTCTCCAAGCAAACCCGGCGCAAACTTCTGGGAAATCAAAGTGCCAAATCTTCAAGGCAGGTTAAGTAAAGAGTCAAGCTTAGAGGCTCAAAACTCTCCTTTTGAATTGTCTTGGTGTCAGTGTCCGATGATTCTTCGGGAGCAATGATGAATAAGATTCAGGAACTTAGCCAGGCCCATGCTGGGAATTTGCAGCTGCTGTGTGTCGGCACGGGGGAGATTTATTGGGGAAGAGTAAGTTTTAGTTAATTCCAACAGCTCGTGAAGTTACATGTTACTGTTACCAAAGGGTCCAGAGACTGTCTCCAAGGGGGAGATAACTGTGAAGGAGAAGTGAGAAGAGGAGGCTGAACACGGAAAGAAAGACTCATGGAAGAGAAAGAACATTCACATGGGATTCAGGTTGCAAACACGGAAAATCCCAGAGAAAGAATCTCTTCTCTTTTCTCTGAATACTTCTTGTCACTCCCTGTGGCTCAAAGCCTTTCATAATTGAGGTTGGAATTGGAGTGCTTCCCTGGACTGCTGAGTGTGATCACACTTAATTTCAAGTAGCAAAGTCCATTTCAATCCATATTTTCACACTGATGGGGTGAATCTGAATAATAGCTGTATTGAGGCTGCTTTAGGAATGACTTGCCCAAGTCCATATGAATGTTACTTATAAAAAAGAGAATGTATTTAATAGTTCAGAAGCAACCTTTTGCTGACCCTAGAATCATGTTGGGAATCCTGTGGAGCGCTGCTCCTTGTGTATGCTGGTCAGAAAAGATTACTGTCTCCGAATGTTTCCACTTGGGTCTAGCTCACTCTGCCTCTACTCTACCAAACCTCCTGTGTCTCCGAATCTGAACAATCTCCCAAGATGTGATTCCTGGTTGTATCACCAGATGATATTGCCCCAAAGGGCCTGAGTCCCAGAGGCCCAAGGTGACAGAGCAGATCCAAGTTTCATGTCATGAGAGATAGAGAAACACCCAGAAGGACACGGGACACCATCTCCTTTGGCATCTCCTTAGGAATTTCCCAGCAGACCCTTCAACCTCCTTGCCTAGTTCTGGGTCTCATGCACATTCATAATAGAGATGGGAATGGCCGCTGTTGGCTGAGACCACTCAGGATTTGCCCTCTAGATCTTGAATGAATTTTGAGGGACACACATGCTGACGGGAGGGGTATGAGGAGAGGTGTGAGGGCATAGCTGAATCACATGGAATTTTTGGTTGCAAAGGTCAGGTAGGACATGAGTATTAGAACCCAATAGTGTCTATGACACTGCTCCTCTTTGTCTTTCTTTAGAAACTCATGGACTCTTAGGATTTTAATTGCCTCTACATAGATGAATCCCAAATCATTATTTTTGGCTGGAATCCTTTCTGACCTAGAACTAATATTGGCTTTCAGGGTTGTTACTTCTAATACCACTTATGTGGCTGATATTCATCTGCTCTTTCCACTCACATCCCTCAAACTACATCCTCCTTCTGAGGTCCTTGTTTCTGTTTATGGTGGCACCATTCTCTTATCCCTTAGCCTCACTCTTTACAATCTGCCTTCCCCCATCTATATTAAATTAGTAACCAAATCCTGTTGATTCCTACCTGAAAGAGTTTCTCTCATGTCTCTCTTTCTGGCCATTCTTGGCTTGATCACTTAATTAGACCCCATCACGATAAGCCCAAACCAGCTGTTAAATTGGTTTTTCTTTCTTCAGTCTCTGCTCCTTCTAGTCCCCATTGTAAACAGACATCAAATAAATCTTTCAAACACACTGCAATCATGTCACCCCCTTACTCAAAAATCTTTATTCCTGTTATCTCAAGATTTAGTACAACCCCCTTAGCCTCGTATCCAAAGTAAATTTCTTCAATCTGATTCCAATCTGCATTTGGAATCAACCTACCCTCAGCTTATTCTCCCACTATAATATAATTATATATGAATCCTTCACTACTCCAAGTTTCACTCATGATGTCTCCAAACATGCCCTGTACTTAGAGAGACATGATATAGATTCAATTTCACAACTTGCCCACTGCTAGCTGTTAGTCTTTAGGCTTTTAGAAGCCTCAGATCATCAAGGCAGAAAATCAACAAAGAAACACTTAACTTAAATACATGTATTTTATTATTCTTCATTACATTATTTCCCCCTCCCCCACCACCCAGTGGTAAGACAGAATTTATTTATAAAAAAGAATACAGAAAACACTAAAGCTCCTGGTAGAGGGAGAGAATTCAAGTGGGGAGAGGGAAGCTCTCTCTGTTTCTCTCCTGGTCTTTCCCGGTCTCCACGTTTAGGCTCTTAGTCTCGGGGTATATATAGGGGCATGGGTTCCTTGGCCAGGAAATGAATGAACACAGTCCCTTCCGCCTGGGCAAGGTGAATGAATGTATCAATGAATGAACACAGTACCTTACGCTGGGCAAGGTGAATGAATGTATCCATGAATGAACGCAGTCCCTTCCGCCTGGGCAAGGTGAATGAATGTATCAATGAATGAACACAGTTCCTTCCGCCTGGGCAAGGTGAATGAATGTATCAATGAATGAACATAGTTCCTTCTGCGGGGGCAAGGTGAATGAATGTATCAATGAATGAACACAGTTCCTTCTGCCGGGGCTAGGTGAATGAATGTATCAGTGAATGAACACAGTTCCTTCCGCCTGGGCAAGGTGAATGAATGTATCAATGAATGAACATAGTTCCTTCTGCCGGGGCAAGGTGAATGAACGTATTAATGAATGGATGCAGTCCATTCATGGAATCGAGGCCTAGGATATGCACATGAAATTGACCTAGGCATTGGAAATGGAGGTTCCGTCTTTAGTCCTAAGTGTAAAGTGAAGGAGACACCAAGGCGCAGGTGTCTCCTCGGCCGTTTTTGGCTATTGGAGCCTCCGGAGGGAGTCGGGGGCTCCCCCCATCCTTGCCTATCATCCAGCCCGCTAGTTCCTCAGCTAGCTGCCACAGCACCAACACCGCCAAGGTGGAGGCGGCAGGTCTGAGAGCTGGCCGGGTTGCCAAATGTCCTGCATCAATAGGGTAGGTGACTTACCTCTGTGGACTGGCAGAAATTGTGATCAGGACCTAAGGCAGATCTAATCATTTAGTAATGCTTTAAGGATTTGTGAGTAAAAATATCCCTTAAATTAAAAACAAATTAAAACAAAAGAAAAAATATGAAGAAATTAATTGTGTTAATGTTAGGGATCTCAGAAGACATGCTTAGTTATTTCCATCTCATCTACCGCACCACAGTCTAACCTATCATACACTTCACCTGGCTTATCTCACAAAGATGTTCTGCGGAGGATCCGCAAATTCCCTCTTACTTAGTCCCAGTAGTCTTTACCACTTTGTGGCAATCATATTTTCAGAATTCAGACCTTGTTTTTTTACTTTCTTGATAAGTAATTGTTAGTGCTTTTTCGCTGTCATTTTGGACAATATTCTGAACTGTTATCGAACGAGGACCTCCCTGAACCTCCCTATCTGATCTTTCCCTGACCTGCCTGTTAGGTCTTCAAAACCAACAGGCCCTTTCTTTCCTCAGGGACCTGATATATTCTGTCTTCCCACGCCGTAGAAGGCTGCCCCTCCCACTTCATATGTATTGCATCAAAGCAAACGCTCCCAGGGAAATTACTGTGCCACTGTTCTGATTTCCTGCTGTGTATTAACTCCATCAAGGCTCTCAACAGCCCCATCTAGTGGATATTATCATTATTCCTGTATTATGGAGGAGATACTGGGGCACGGAAAAGTTAAGCAGTTAGTCCAAAGGCACCAAGCTAATAGTTTGTATAAGAAGAAGGATTCAGCTTTATGCTATCTGATCCCAGAGCCTATTAATAGCTTAACCAATATGCAACCCTGCCACCTTAATTATCAACATAAATATCATTTTACAAGAAAGCCTCCCCATTCCCCTAAACTTGATAGCATTCTGTTATCCTTCGACATAATCCTGGTCACACAAGAATAAAAGAGAGTCAGAGGTGTACAAGTCCCATCTATTCTTGATGGGGGTAAGCGCCAAGACAGAGGTACAATATATATTCTTAAAGTTGTGGTAAATAAAACAGGTTAACAATTTACTTTGGGTACATGAAAAACTGCAGAGCCTTAAGTTCTAGAGTCATCACTTTATCTGATGTACTTAATTCATACTATTAATATTTCTTATGCAATTGGTTATGATGGGCTATGGATGTGTGATGGAATTTCAAGATCTTGGATATAAGTGGATATCTGATCTGAAACTACTTCACATATGTGCTTGGTCATCACTATACACACACACACACACACACACACACACACACACACATAAACATTTCCTTGGAAAATAAATCAGAAATTCACAGAAGCCTTTATTTAGATGCATTTCTTATTGAATGTTGTTAATAAAGACGTAGTTTCTCCATCTTTGACCTGATTCTTAACTCTGTTTTGTCCTGGGATCCATGACCTTCCTATATATCATGGCACTGAATCATTTCTATCCATTTGGAGAAAAGAGAGTTCTGATGTACTCTGTATTCTGACTCACGACATGAGGTTAAATGAAAATAGCTTTTGAGTCTTTAATTCTCATCCCATCTGATTCTGAAGCATTTGGGGAAGTTTTTCACAACGTATTCTTAACTCAAAGCTTGGTTTGGTTTATTTTGCTACAAAAAGCTAGAGACTGCATGGGCTACTGACAGTCAAGTGGGCTTACACGGCATTGAGGAAAACCAGTTCCTAGCTTTAGATGATGCCTACTTTAATCTACCTTTTTCTCATGGTCTACCAGCAATCTTATTTTGTTATGCTTACAATAAAAATACCTTTATTGCTGTTTCTAAATTTTCAAAAAGCATATACATAGTAATAACAAAAAGTGAACTACTCTGAAAGGCACAAAGAAAGTAAAATTCATTTCAAATGTCACTTTACTAGATCCTCGTTTGATATTTTGATAAGTATGATGAAGACAGGCAGACGTTTCTCTCTGACGTGTCTGGGAATGTGTGTGCACTTGTGTGTACTCACGCTATGCTGGGTATGTTTGTGCCTCTCCATATCCTTAGTCAGCTTCCAAAGGCTGCTCTCAAGAGGCTTCCTTGGCCCAGGATTTCAGATGGACTAGGACAATTGGAAGCTCAAAAGGTAATTAGAAGAAGGAATGAAAATTGAGAACTGAAGTTTTATTTCTCTACTTGCGTCTTTGTTGGCTGACATGAAGCCGATTGTATCCCTCTGTGAATTCTCTTTCAAGATAAATCTACACATCTTTCAACTTCCAAGTTTTAGTAACTGCTGCCTGCAGTTGACACAGCTTGTCACTCTCTGTCATGGCCCCAATCAGTTAATTTTACATGTTTGTCCCCATAGTACCTGCAAGGGTGCCTTAGTATACAAAGCCAAGTACCTGAACAGTAAGGTCTGTGTTCAAAATGCCAAGAAATGTACGGAAAATGTGGGACAATCCTATCAGGCTTTAATAAATCTGAGCTTTGAATTGTGTTCAGGTTTTTATGCAAAGTAAGTAACAGATGGGAGTGAGAGATAGCATTATACCTTTACTAGTGCTTAAAGCTTGATTGGAAAGAAAAATAAAATTCATGGAAACATGTTGGAAAAAAACTTAAGAAGACCTAGTTGGGGAGGCATTTATTAAACTCTGATAAAAAATATCATTTAAATGTTAAATGTATACACATCTGCACACATACCTACACACACACACACGTACCACACTATTTTTTATCCAGAGAATTATACTCCAGGGTTATTGACTTTTGTACCTTACTAGTCCCATTAGAGCTTGTGCTTATTATTCCTAAAGGAATACATTTGGCCATCCCAAGTAGGGTGGTGACGTCTTTCTCAGTTGGAAAGGAAATGTGAGAATTGAAATCAGTTGGAGATGAAGCGCTGGTGAGAAACTGTGTTATTTATGGTCAAGGTATTCCATTTAAGGTCACTAATGACCTTCCACGATAAGAATTGTCATCTCTATTTTTCAAATTTAAGCAATGTTCCCAAGATCACATTGATAATAAATATAGTATTAGATTTAAATCAAGGTCCCTCTGACTTCAAACCCCATGCTAATTCCAGTGTATCAGTGCTTTTCAAATTCTCTATGATACAAGACAAGTTTGTTGTTTTTTTTTCCTTTCCTGACACACACCAGTACATGGTTCAACTGTGCATGATTTGTATAGAAACTAATGCATAATCAGTACACAGGCTCCTGATATATGAAGCTCATCGATAGCCCCAGAATTGATGTAGAATCTGCTCAATTAGAAGAGTCCACTGATCTTCTATCATGATAATCCAAATTACTTTAAAAGATTATAAAACTTATAATTTTTGCACTTACTATATTCTGGTGACAAATGACTTGCAGAGCAGCCCCGGTCTGCAGACTACACTCTGGGTGGCATTGCCCTCGAAAACACGGCTAAAACCCACTTTATCATCTGCATTTGTAAAAGCCCACACCTTATTATTGAATTAAAAGTAGGAAAAGTTCGAAATTCTGCCTTTCTGGTCAAATCAACCTGATACAAAATGGTCATTCAAAGCTTTTGCGGGAATAAATTATTCCCTGAGGAATGTGCTTTATCAGTAATAAACATGGAAAGCCATTGTTTGTTCTCCATTAGGCAGAGGGAAACTAATTTCACAGTTTGTTGTAGCCGAATGTTTGCATTTGTTATCTTTCTTCTTATTCTGTGGATATTTAATCTTTCCCTTGGAAAATCACTTTTTATTTAATGAGACATTTGCTTAGTCCATTTATAAACAAAGCAACCAGACGTAAGTAATTCAGATTGCTCTGCTTCCCAGTCTACATCTGATTTCCTTCTTGACTGTTCTGCCACTCTACAAGGCTTGAATATCTTCCCAAACTATCTTGCCAAGAATACCCCACAGCGTCTTTCCTATGGAAACTATATTAAACCTCTCATAATTTAACAATTTAGGCACTATCACACCATCCCCCAAAGTACACTTATTTGGGGGACAGTCTTCCATGAGGACACCAAATAATCACCCTAGTATTAGCTAAGCAGTATAAGAATGATCCCCAGGTATTTAAATATATGTTCTTAACTAATAAGAAAGACATTTAAATATTTATCTCCAAGTTGTTTTTCTTCAATATGTTCTAACATATGGCCCAGAGCATAGCAAATTCCACATTTGCTTCATATATCACTGGAATAGGTTGGGAAATGTGGTTTACATAGCAATGCATTTTCCTAGTTTAACTTCTATTGTAAGAATTGAATGAGGCTAATTGAGATTCCAGAACACAGATGAAGAGTTAGAGGCTTAAAAACCAGAAAGTTTTATCCCACTTAAAGCAATGAACATATACCAGAATCAGTGATAAGACAATGATTACTATGTAATTACAACTATGTACTAGTAATTATTTCAACAAGCCTTATTGACCCTTTAATCAGAAACCATCAATACGCCAGAGGTTGTTGGTGCTGTATGGCGTTCAGAGTAGCCGGCTGATGCCACAATCTATAGCTACTTTTGTGGCTGCAATAACAGATTGCTGCAGCCCTCGGTCTCTAAATACTTTGGCTTCCACTTGACTTTGCTGCATGTCACCTCCAAATATGCATGCTACTATGCACTTTGGACTACTCATGCCCATTTCTTCATAGCAAAAAGTTTACCTGTGTATTACTCAAATATACGAGCCACCCACTTTCTGAATCCTGATTAAGGATCTGTTTCTTGGAGTCGTGCCTTATACCATTTATTGCATGTTATAGTTTCAATATGTTCCTCAAAGCTGACAGATTGAAAATTGAAAATTGGATCCTCTATTTGGTGAGGGCGGGAGGTGCTACGTCATGGGAAGTGTTTGGGTCATGAGGCGCCCCCTCAAAAATGGATCTGTCCCATTGTAATGGGTTTGTTCTTTTTTTTTTATTATTGTTGGGGATTCATTGACGGTACAAGAAACCAGGTTACACTGATTGCATTTGTTAGGAAAAGTCCCTCTTACAATCGTGTTTTGCCCCCAAAAGGTGTGGCACACACCAAGACCCCACCCCCCTTGCTCCTTCCCTCTCTCTGCTTTTCCTTTCCAACGGGTTTGTTCTTGCAAGATTGGGCTTCCTATAAAAGGAGGAGCCTGGA
>CAUYRH010022641.1:0-14721 GCA_963574655.1 Perodicticus potto | reverse complement strand
ACAGAATCTCACTTTGTTGCCCTGGGTAGAGTGCCATGGCATCATAGCTCACAGTAACCTCAGACTCTTGGACTTAAGCATGTCTCTTGCCTCAGCCTCCCAAGTAGCTGAGACTACAGGTGCCCGCCACAACACCCAGCTATTTTTTTGTTGCAATTGTCATTGTTGTTTAAGCTGGCCTGGGCCAAGTTCAAACCCACCAGCCTTGGTGCATGTAGCTGGTGCCGTAACCACTGTGCTACAAGCGCCAAGCCATGAATTCGAGGTTTTTTTTTTTTTTTTTTTTTTTTGGTAGAGACAGAGTCTTACTTTATCACCCTCGGTAGAGTGTTGTGGAGTCACAGCTCACAGCAACCTCCATCTCCTGGGCTTAGGGCGATTCTTTTGCCTCAGCCTCCCGAGTTGCTGCGATTATAGGCGCCTGCCACGATGCCCGGCTAGAATTGGAGTTTTTGATGTTTGTGTTTCCCACTTAGCTGCTTCCGTAATGAACATGTGACTGTCAATGGACAGCAGATTTTTCAGTAGTATTAGATTATTTCACTATGGTTACGATTATGTATTATTTGACATTTTAAGATATTATAGATTCAGGTCATTTTTTAAGATATTACAGTTTTATGTCATTTTTGGGGACCTTATTATAGATTGCAGGTATAACTCTTCCATATGATACTCTGGATCAAGTGAGGAACAGATTGGAAGAAGTCTCTCCTAATCTTATTCGATATGATGATGTTGAAGGGGCTAATTATTTTCAGCAAGCAAATGAGCTGTCCAAGGTAAAGGCTTGCCTATGTGTATTTTTCATATGACGTTATCTACTGGTATAACAGTACTAGTTTTTAAATACTATTTTTGGTCTGTTTTTATGTGCAGCTAGTGAACCAGCAACTTCTTGCTGACCCACTTGTTCCACCTCAGCTAACTATAAAAGACTTCTACATGACAGGTATGTAACTGCCAGCATAACTCTGCCAAAAATGAAAAGTGAGAAGGAATCAAATCACTTCATTTAGGATTATAATTTCAACCTGTATTTGGCATTGTTAATCTTCAAAGGAAACATTGGGACTAATGTAATTGTATTTTCTGATTATATGTTAAAGTTTTTTTGTTTCTGAAATATAAGCAAAGTCTAAGTATCAAAGAAGACTTAATAGATTTTATTTTTTTTTTTTTTTGAGACAGAGACTTAAGCTACCACCCTAGGTAGAGTGCTCTGACGTCACAGCTCACAGCAACTTCAAACTCCTGGGCTTAAGCGATTCTCTTGCCTCTGCCTCCCAAGTACCTGGGACTACGGGTGCCCGCCACAACGCCTGGCTATTTTTTAGTTGTAGTTATTGTTGTTTGGCAGGCCCGGGCTGGATTCGAACTCGCCAGCTCTGGTGTATGTGGCTGGTGCTTTAGCTGCTTGAGCTACAGGCGCCACCAGACTTAATAAATTTTAAATATGAAATTTTAAAAATTATAAGTAGGCTCATGCCTGTAATCCTACCACTCGAGAAGGCTGAGGTGGGAGGATCCCTTGAGCTCAGGAGTTAGAGACCAGCCTGAGCAAGTGTGAGACCCAGTCTCTACTAAAAATAGAAATATTAGCTGGGCGAGGTGGCAGGCACTTGTAGTCCCAGCTACTTAAGAGGCTGAGGCAAGAGGATTGTTTGAACCCAGAAAATTGGGTTGCTGTGATCTAAGCTAATTTCTTGGCACTCTAGCCTGGGCAACAGAGTGAGATTCTGTCACCAAAAAAAAAGTTAATCTTGCCCCAATTGGAATACAGTACATGATCATAGTTCATTATAGCCTTAAACTGCTAGGCTTAGGCAATCCTTCTGCCTTAGCTTCCTTAGCTAGGACTTCAGGCACATACCACCAGACTCTTGCTCAGCTAAGGTTTTTTCTTTTCTTTTCTTTTTTTTTTTTTGAGACAGAATCTCACTATGTCACCCTCAGTTAGAGTGCCATGGTGTCCCAGCTCACAGCAACCTCAAACTCTTGGGCTTAAGCAATTCTCTTGCCTCAGCCTCCCAAGTAGCTAGAATTACAGATGCCTGCCACAATGCCTGGCTATTTTTTTGTTATAGTTGTCATTGTTGTTTAGCAGGCCCTGGCTGGTTTCGAACCCTCCAGGCCCAGTGTATGTGCCCGGCAACCTAACCATTCAGCATGGGCACCAAGCCAGAGGTCTTACTTTCTGTGTTGCCTAGGCTGGTCTTCAACTCCTGGCCTCAAGCCGTCCTACCACCTTGGCCTCATAAAGTGTTAGAATTGCAGGCTTGATAGCCAGGCATTGTGGCGGCGTTGCTGTGAACTGTGACATTACAGCACTCTGCTAAGGATGACATAGTGAGACTCTGTCTTAAAAAAAACAAAAAATTGCAGGCTTGAACCACCGTACTTGGCTACTTTCTCACACACACACACACACACACACACACACACACACATACATACATATATATGTGTATATATATGTATGTATGGTTTTCTTTTTTTGAGACGGAATCTCACTTGATCACCCTTGGTAGAGTGCTGTGGTGTCTTAGCTCATAGCAACCTCAGACTCTTGGGTTCAAGTGATCCTCCCCTCCAAGTAGCTGGGACTATAGGTGCCCACCACAACTCCCAACTATTTTTAGTGACAGGGTCTCCCTCTGACTCAGGGTGGTCTCGAACCTATGAGCTCAGGCAATCTACCTGCCTCAGCCTCCCACGTGCTGGGATTATAGGCGTGAGCCACTGCATCTGGCCTTTCCTTTAATTTTTTAATGGTTGCATACTGGTGTGTTGTCTGTTGTGTAATTATTTAATTATTCCTAGGGAGTAATCATTAAAAGCCTTTAGCCAGGAAGGGGGTTATCTTTGGAATTTGTTGGTTATATATAATTGCATAGAACCTTACAGTCTTTCCCCCTCTGCCAAAATATGTGCAACATTAAAGTTTTGCTATGCTTTTTAAAGTGGCATATTATCAAAATGCACATTTTCTTAATATCTTCCAGATTCCATTAGCAGAGCCTCCCAGACAATGGCCAAGTGTGTCAAAGCTGTCACAGAGGGTGCCCAGGCAGTAGAAGAGCCATCCATTTGCTGAAATGTTTACTAGGAATTGGGTTTGGCTACAAATAATTAATGGACAGTTAAATTGGAGTGATCTCTTATAGGTTTATTTCTTTTTAAAAACAAAATCTGAATAATATACTATTTGAGGTTATACTCTGCTTGTTTGAAAATGATATTACAGTTATCAAAGAACTTCATAGTTTCAAAAGCATTTATGTATTGTGTGTAAACGTTGTTAAATAGTTCAATAAGAGTGTATTATGTAGATACTATTTCATGTAAAGACATTGATAATCTTTGTGACAAATACAAAAATATCCTTAAAATATAAATTTTTTGTTTGTCTTCATAAATCACTTAAGTTTGTAAAATGGATGCAATGAAAAAAACTTCCATTCACACCCATTTTTTTCTTGTGCCAAAGAAAAGATTTACACATTCTGTCAGGGTAGTTAAAAAAATATGTAATGTAATCACATCATCAGATATGTATCTTGGACAACTATATTAATAATATTCATAATAACATTAGCTAATGATTATTCTGCTTTTTTGCATGAGGCACTTAATTTTCCATGTATTATCTTCTTCTGTCCTGGCTGCAATTCTATGAGGTAGTAGTAAATATAGCTGAAGAAACTGAACCCCAAGTATGTTAAGTAGCTTTCCCAAGGATGCACATCAAGAGTTATAGACTCAGGTCTCCTTCTCTTTTACTCAAAAGTCCATTATTTTTAAGTGCTACACATAATTTATTTTAATGTAGATACCACATAGATTGTTACTTCTGAGAATTATTATAATATCGAAGTTTAATGGTTAACACATTTTTTGTTTTCTCTTAAATTTTCTTTTATAGTATCATGGTGATTATGTGGCCATTTTTCTTTGTATAATAGATTATGCATTGACACACACCCATAGAATGAGGGAGGTCTTCAGAGGTATAATTAAGATTCTCAGTGATGTTCTGTATTCATTATATTAATACCATCTGTAGTGTTAAATAAATTATTTTAGTAATAGAAGACAAAACTACCAGCTTTCATAATTTTCAAATGTCAAAACAAAAAAAGAAGTAAAAATTTTACAGTTAACCTAAGGGATTATAAGGTAGATTAAGTTTTCTTTTAAATCTATGTTCAAAATTTTTTTGTTTTGTAAGCCTTCTTTCTTTCTTTTTTTTTTTTTTCTTAGCGAAAGAGTCTCTCTTTGTCACCCTTGGTAGATTGCCATAGTGTTACAGCTCACAGCAACCTCCAGCTCTTGGGCTCAGGCAATTAATTCTCTTGCCTCAGCCTCCCGAGTAGACATACCCGACTATTTTTTTGTTGCAGTTTGGCCAGGGCCAGGTTTGAACCTCCCACCCTCGGTATATGGGGCCAGTGCCCTACTCATTGAGCCACAGGCACTGCCCAGTAAGCCTTATTTCTTTCTACTTTCACTAAATATTTAGCCTTGTTATAGGATGCCATTTTTGATAAAACATAGCATAAGATTTTTATTTTATTTCTATTTATTTATTTTTGAGACAGTCTTACTCTGTCACCTTGGGTTGAGTGCTGTGGCCTAATCATAGCTCACAACAACCACGAACTCCTGGACTGAAGCACTCCTTTTTCCTTAGCCTCCCAAGTTGTTGGTACAACAAGTACCCGCCATAACACCTGACTAATTTTTCTATATTTAGTAGAGACAGTGTCTCGCTCTTTCTCAGGTAGTTACCAACTCCCGAGCTCAAGCAGTCTACCTGTCTTGGCCTCCTAGAGTGCTAGGATTACAGGTGTGAGCCACTGTGCGTGGCCAGGGTAAGATTTTTAGAGTTGTAATATTTCATCAATACTTTAAAAGTTGTATGACATTTGTCACATGTAGTAGCTTTTTCAGAACTGTTTATTTTATCCTCTTCAGTGGTACATCATGGAACTGTGTCCTTTGCTTTATGTATAGTAGAACTTGTATAAGTTGACCACACAAGGGGCAATAACAAACTGGTTGACATACAGAGGTGGTCTACATAAGGAACTAGTCCTGTGGTACTGATTGTGTACATGTGGTACATGTCTGGCCTGTGAAAATTAGGTCAGCTTAAGGGAGGTGGTTAATGTAGGAAGGTGGTCAATGATAGAGGTTCTGTACTTTGCATAAAACTCCCAGTTGTATGAGATTGTGTAAATTCTTGCCCAGAATGTTAGAATTCAATACAAACTTCCTATTCCTCTTCACTTTCTTCATTCCTTAGCACTGTGTGGAACTCAAACGGACATATTCCTAATTTTGTATTTTACTCGGTACTCTCTAGTGAATATGTCCAGACTTCATAAGGTTGTTGGTGAAAGAACCCTGCGTTCAAGTGGAACAGAGGTGTTATACAGCTAAGTTGATCCAGAATCTTTGGGCTTTCTTCTAGACAGTATGTGTTGAACAACTTGTAATTCTCTAAAGGATACCTTGTTTGAGAATAGTGCTCAGTCTGTCTTATAGGCACATATTAGTGTCATAATACTAAATATTAAGGTTATCATAAGCATAAACATTCTTCTTTTTTTTCTTTTTTTAGAGACAGAGTCTTACTTCATCACCCTTGGTAGAGTGCTGTGGTGTCACAGCTAACAGCAACCTCAAACTCCTGGGCTTAAGCAATTCTCTTGCCTCAGCCTCCCAAGTAGCTGGGACTACACGCGCCCGTCACAATGCCTGGCTATTTTTTGTTGTTGTTGTTGCTGTTTGGCCGGGGTTGGGTTTGAACCCATCACCCTCGGTATGTGGGGCCGGCGCCCTACTCACTGAGCCACAGGCGCCGCCCAGCATAAACACTCTCTAGATGTTGCTAGAGAATAAAAGACTGAAGATGAGCTCCCAAAGAGAAGAAGTATACGTGTAGAAGGAAATAACCTGGCTGATGGAATCCTGACATGCTAAGCAATAATGAAATCACCAATGAGAAAGTCTGCTAAGGCTCATGGTCACGTTCCTTTAAGTGAAGAAGGCATTCTGGAAAAATCCTGGAATAGCCAGGCGCCATGTCTCATGCCTGTAATCCTAGCACTCTGGGAGGCTAAGGCAGGTGGATTGCCTTAGCTCATAGGTTCAAGACCAGCCTTGTCTCTAAAAGATAGCCGGGCTTTGTGGCAGACCCCTGTAGTCCCAGCTGCTTGGGAGGCTGAGGCAAGAGAATTGCTTGAGCCTAAGAATTGGAGGTTGCTGTGAGTGAGGATTCCATGGCATTCTACTGAGGGCAGCAAAGTGAAACTCTTTTGTCTCCAAAAAAAAAAAAAAACGTAAATAAAACAAGGATCTCAAAACCAAGTATCTTCCACTTAAAATGTTCTTGTGTTTCTCACCACTGAATGTTTACAGGTAGACTGTAAACATTGACTTAAGATGATATTCAAACTCTCTGATAGCTTAATATTTTTAAATAACTTACATTGAAGAGTATATGTTATGGCTCAGTGCTCAAGCGGCTAGGGCGCCAGCCACATACACTGCAACTGATGGGTTTGAATATAGAGGATTAAACATCATACTTACTACAACAGCCACCAATATCATAACTCATCTGAGGAATTACTGAGAACAAGACATTCTCCTGGCATCTGCGAGAAGTGCTCGGGGCTATCCTGCACCTATGAGTAGCCTCACCTCTTGCAGCATGTACTGTCAATCTGTGTCTTGCATGATCATTTATGTAGTCACGACATTCAAATGCAGCCCAGGCCCACTAAGCAACAATGACAACTACAAACAAAAAAAAGCCGGGCGTTATGGCGGGCCCTTTAGTTCCAGCCACTTGGGATCACAGGCATGAGCCACCACGCTCAGCCTATTGCATTGTTTTTAAAAGCTACTCACTGGGCTAAGAAAAAGTAACGTTATATTAAGGATATTTTCCTTCTGCCTGATCTATGTGGACTGATTATTCATTAGCCCAAATATATTCATGAGGTAGGCAGAAAAATCATTCCCAAAGCCATCCATGTCCTATCCCTTGACTCTGTGAATATGTTCTCTAATATGGCAAAAGGGAATTTGTAGATGTAATTTTTTTTTTTTTTTTTTTGAGACAGAGCCTCAAACTGTCACCCCTGGAGAGCGAGCCGTGGCATCACAGCTCACAGTGACCTCCAATTCCTGGGCTCAAGTGAGTCTCCTGCCTCTGCCTCCCAAGTAGCTGGGACTACAGGCACCCGCCACAACGCTTGGCCATTTTTTCGTTGCAGCCGTCATTGTTATTTGGCGGGCCCAGGCTGGATTCGAACCCATCAATTCAGGTGTACATGGCTGGCACCTTAGCCCGTTGAGCCACAGGCGCCGAGCCTGTAGATGTGATTTAACTAAGGATCTTAAAATGGGGAGATAATCCTGGAATATCTGGGTGGCCCAGTGTAATCAGAAGGATCCTTATAAAAGCAACACAGGAGGATTACAGTCAGAGGAAGATGAGAAGATTCTATGCTGTGGGCTTTAAAGATGGAGACAGGGACAACAAACCAAGGAGTGCAGGTAGCTTTTAGAAGCTGGGAAAAGCAAGGGATTGTATTACCTCCCAAAGCCTCCAGAAGGAATGCCACCCTGCTGACATCTTAGTTTTAGTCTGCTATAAACCATTTGGATTTCCTCCAGAACTGTAAATACATTTTTGTTGTTGCAAGGTACTAAATTTGAGGCAATTTGTTAGGACAGCAAATGGAAATTAATACTCTCATTAATCTGCGTCTAACCTATGGAAATACTAATTTGAAATAATGTTTTAAGTTGCTACATTTGTGATAATTTGTTGTGGCAGCAATAGCAAACTATACAAGCAGTAATAATGCATATAGACATCAGGTATTTTATTTATTTATTTTTGAGACAGAGTCTCACTTTGTCACCCTCGGGAGAGTATGGTGGTGCTACAGCTCACAACAACCTCAAACTCTTGGGCTTAAGTGATCCTCTTGCTTCACTGTCTGAATTGGATTGAGTTGTAGGACACCCCGTTGATGTCCAGAGAGTTGCAGAATTGGTTGGTGTGAGGAAAAAAAAAACCCTGGGCAGCGTCTGTAGCTCAGTGGGTAGGGCACCAGCCCAATATACCAAGGGTGGCGGGTTCAAACCCAGCCCCAGTAAAACTGCAACAAAAAAATAGCTGGGTGTTGTGGCGGGCGCCTGTAGTCCCAGCTATTCGGGAGGCTGAGGTAAGAGAATTGCCTAAGCCCAAGAGCTAGAGGTTCCTATGCGCTGTGACACTACGGCACTCTACTGAGGCGACAAAGTAAGACTATCTCTTAAACAAAAAAAAGGTCCACGCATTTGGTGTCAGAAGTTTTGTGAGGAGAAACAGCACACTATACTTTCCCACAGCTTTAAAGAATTGACATTTTTCAAGTTTTCTGAACTCAAGTCAAAAAGAAGCAAAAAAGAACTCTGTAGCAATATTCCAACAGTGTGATCCACAGAAAATAGAAAACTCTCTTCTAACAGAGAAAAAGATGACAAATGGCCTGCATAGGGTATTTACACAGGCTTTCTAAGAATGGTATCAGGAGTCTGTATTTCCCTACAGTTTTTTCCTTAGCTTCTTTTCAGAAAGATGGGCACACACTGTAGGAATCAAATGATGATTTTTCACGTTGTGAATGACTGTTATGTGAAGTACTCAAAGTTCACTGCTCATAAATTATAAGTGACATAGTTCTTCCCTCCTTCCTCAATAGAGACAGACCATAGCTAAAGGCTAGTTTAACGGCTTCCTCTGAGGTTAATATTAACATTATTCTGGACATGGCAACAGGAAGCATCTGTGTATCTTACCACAAACTGAGATGCTCCATTCTTTTTTTCCTATTTGAAATAATTCTGTTGGCATTAAGTTACTTCATTGCTCTTGATTTATACATTTAAAACACTTAGGTATATCTTAGTAATAAACTCAGAGAAAAATTAAATGGTTTGTTAGTATGTGAATCTTTAGTTTCTATCAGTTGGTCAATATTGATTCTTGCTTTTTTTTCTCTGTGATTTAAAGCAAACTTACATTATGAAAGCTATTTTTTCTTAATTTTTACTTTTTGAGACAGTCTCATTTTGTCACCCTTGGTAGAGTGCCATGGTGTCATAGCTCACAGCAACCTCAAAGTCTTCGGCTCATGCGATTCTCTTGCCTCAGCCTCCCAAGTAGCAGGGTCTACAGGTGCCCGCCACAACCCCCAGCTATCTTTAGAGACAGGGTCTCAATCTTACTCAATCTGGTCTTGAACCCGTGAGCTCAGGCAGACCACTTACCTCAG
This sequence comes from Perodicticus potto, assembly GCA_963574655.1. Lineage (NCBI taxonomy): Eukaryota > Metazoa > Chordata > Mammalia > Primates > Lorisidae > Perodicticus > Perodicticus potto. The sequence goes on along the minus strand of CAUYRH010022641.1, from coordinate 5,380 downwards.
CTTCCCAGAGCACTAGGATTACAGGCGTGATCCACTGGGCTTGTTATGAAAGCTTTTTTTTTTGTGAGACAGAGTCTCACTATGTTGCCCTCGATAGAGTGCGGTGGCATCACAGCTCACAGCAACCGCAAACTCTTGGGCTTAAGCAGTTCTTTTTGCCTCAGCCTTCCAAGTAGGTGGGACTACAGGTGCCTGCCACAACACCCAGCTGTTTTTTTTGTTGTTGTAGTTGTCATTGTTGTTTGGCAGGCTCAGACCGGGTTTAAACCCACCAGCCCTAGTGTATGTGGCTGGCACCCTAGCCGCTGAGCTACAGGCACCAAGCCTATGAAAGCTATTTTTATTTTTATTTATTTATTTATATTTAATTTTTGAAAGCTATTTAAAAAAAATCTTTTGTTCTTATGTCCTAGAACCATCTTCGGTGGCAGCAAAATCAGGGAACAATGTTAGTCAATTAATAGCTGCCAAGTTACCCGGAGGAGCCGATGGTGTATTTGATGGTGTCCTACAAAATGGGGAAAGGGAATTATCAAAGATACTTGTTCAAATAAGCTTGAGTTTTCACACAAAGGGGCTATGATGATAGCTATATATATTTTTTATCTCTTTCATGTCTACTTTTTACTACAGGTGATTCTCTTACATTCTATTTTTTTATTTTTTGACCTATAGAGTTAGTCACTTAAAAATAGCTCAGAATATACATATATTTTAAGTATCTTCAGCGTCAAAGAATATACAACATAGGGCGGCGCCTGTGGCTCATCGAGTAGGTAGGTTCAAACCTGGCCTTGGCTGAACTGCAAAACAGAAAAATAGCCGGGCGTTGTGACGGGCGCCTGCAATCCCAGCTACTCAGGAGGCTGAGGCAAGAGAATCACCTAAGCCCAGGAGTTGGAGGTTGCTGTGAGCTGTGTGATGCCACTCTACCGAGGGCGATAAAGTGAGACTGTCTCTACAAAAAAAAGAAAAGAATATACAACATAATGTGCCAAGACAAAATAGAAAGAATATTTACTATCATACCCAGTTTTTTAACTAGACTATAATATGGCCAATTGGAATATAATGCTTGAGGGTTATTGAAATAATTAGAATGGGGGCAGCGCCTGTGGCTCAAGGAGTAGGGTGCCGGCCCCATATACCAGAGGTGGCAGGTTCAAACCTGGTCCCAACCATAAAAAAAAAAAAACTGCAAAACAATAATAATAATAGGGTAGCCCCTGTGGCTCAATGAGTAGGACGCCGGCCCCATATGCCGGAGGTGGCGTGTTCAAACCTAGCCCCAGGGCTTGGCGCCTGTGGCTCAACGGGCTAAGGCGCCAGCCACGTACACCTGAGCTGGTGGGTTCGAATCCAGCCCGGGCCTGCCAAACAACAATGACGGCTGCAACCAAAAGATGGCCGGGCGTTGTGGCGGATACCTGTAGTCCCAGCTACTTGGGAGGCGGACGCAAGAAACTCGCTTGAGCCCAGGAATTGGAGGTTGCTGTGAGCTGTGATGCCACAGCACTCTATCCAGGGTGACAGCTTGAGGCTCTGTCTCAAAAAAAACCAAACCTAGCCCCAGCTAAAAACTGCAACAACAACAAAAATAATAATAATTAGAATGGTACATACGTTTTGCTGATCAACTTAGAGTCTTTTAGTAAGATTGATAAGGAAGTCCATGCTTGGCCTGGTGCCCATAGCTCATTCCTTAGGGCACCAGCCACATATATAGGGGCAGACAGATTCAAACCTGGCCTGGGCCTGCTAAGCAACAATGACAACTATAACAAAAAACTAGCCAGGCTTTGTAGCGGGTGCCTGTTGTCCCAGCTACTTGGGAGGCTGAGGCAAGAGAATCACTTTAAGCCCAAGAGTTGAAGTTGCTGTGACCTGTGACGTCACAGCACTCTACCAAGAGCGACATAATGAGACTCTGTCTCAAAAAAAAAACAAGTCCAGGCTTGTTTCCTTAGAGCCCTTCTCATTTAATCTATCTAAAAGCCATATCTTAATTTATGAAATAGACTTAAAAGTATCATACAGCATGTGCATAAAGTTTGTGTGTAATTTTAAATACTGTATTTTAAGGGCAACGCCTGTGGCCCAGTGGGTAGGGCGCCGGCTCCAAATACTGAGGGTGGCAGGTTCAAACCTGGCCCTGGCCAAACTGCAACAAAAAAATAGCCGGGCATTGTGGCAGGTGCCTGTTGTCTCAGCTACTTGGGAAGCTGAGGCAAGAGAATCACCTAATCCCAGGAGTTGGAAGTTGCTGTGAGCTATGATGCCACAGCACTCTACCAAGGGCGATAAAGTGAGACTTTGTCTCTACAAAAAAAAAGAAAAAGAAATACTGTATTTTAAATTGCACACAAACTTTATGGACACCCTGTACTTCTCAATAATTAAAAATCTTAAATATTCATTAACTCAGTGAATATAATGATGCGTATTTTGTACCAGGCAATGTTCTAGATGCTAAGTGACATACAGAATAGACTAAAACAATAATTAAAACCCTCAGTCTTCATGGAGCTTGTATTTTTACTTTTTTAACTTTGGTTTCTCTCTCTCTGTCTTACTTTTACAAGATGCAGCTATGTTGCTGAGGCTAGTCTCAAACTACTGGACTGGACTCAAAGTGATTCTTTGACCTTGGCCTCCTGAAGTGCTGGGATTATAGGCATGAGCCACCACACCCTGCCTGTTTGAACTTTTCTGCTGGCCCTTCAAAGTCCTCAGGATTAGGTCCTACCCTGTCCCTGCATGCACCTTCTGTTGAATAGCGGAGAAGACCTGCTCTCTCCTGCCTGTCATGCCATTTCCTCTGCCCCACAGAAATAATAATTCTCTCCTTTTAGAGTCAACAGACACTGATGTGTAATCTATGGACCAGGAACTCTGCTAGAGATTTTCAGGTATCTTATTTAATCTACACAGGCACTCTTACAGGTTTTCAGGAGGGACCATTGAACTGAGAGTTCTGAGAGCAGCCCAGAGTCACTCAGGTACTAAGCTGGAGCTGAGGCCCAGGTTAGCTCTTGCCAGGCTTCCTCGAACACCCTAAAGCAGCTTTCTCTCCTCATTCTGCCCTTACCATTCCCTACTGTGAGCCCCTGCTTGTTCTCCAGGTGCTACCTAGATGTTGCTTATCTTTGAAACTAGACTGTAACCTCCTCAAACACAATTGTGTATTATATTAATATTTTCTTTCGCTTCCCTACAGAGCCTAACATAGGTCATGTCCAGCAAGTACCCAGTTAATACTTCATTAACTAATAAAGGCTAAATGCCTTAGTCTGAGTCTTTCCTTTTTCTTTTTCTTTTTTTGAGACAGAGTCTCAAGCTGTCACCCTAGGTAGAGTACTGAGGTGTGACAGCTCACAGCAACCTCAAACTCCTGGGCCCAAGTGATTTTCTTGCATCAGCCTCCCAAGTACCTGGGACTACAGGTACCTGCCACAATGCCCAGCTATTTTTTGGCCCAGGCTGGATTAAAACCTGCCAGCACCGGTTTATGTGGCTGGCGCCCTAGCTTCCTGAGCTACAGGCGCCAAATCTTTAATTTTCAACTGTTAAAACGTTAACTTTGGGGTGGCGCCTGTGGCTCAGCGAGTAGGGCGCCGGCCCCATATACTAAGGGTGGCGGGTTCAAACCCGGCCCTGGCTGAACCGCAAAACAAAAAGATAGCCGGGCGTTGTGGTGGGCACCTGTAGTCACAGCTACTTGGGAGGCTGAGGCAAGAGAATTGCCTAAGCCCAAGAGCTGGAGGTTGCTGTGAGCTGTGTGATGTCACGGCACTCTACCGAGGGCCATAGAGTGAGACTCTGTCTCTACAAAAAAAAAAACAAAAACAAAAGTTAACCTTTGAAACAGATTTCATCTTTGGCATTTTTGAAATAAGCTCTAAATGTTCAGAACTTGCTGTGTGAAAAAAAATACTTTCTTTTTATTTTTTTTTTTTTTGTAGAGACAGAGTCTCACTTCATCACCCTCAGTAGATTGCCGTGCGTCACACAGCTCACAGCAACCTCCAACTCCTGGGTTTAGGTGATTCTCTTGCTTCAGCCTCCCAAGTAGCTGGGACTACAGGCGCCCGCCACAACGCCTTGCTATTTTTCTGTTTTGCAATTCGACTGAGGCCTGATTTGAACCTGCCACCTTCGGTATATGGGGCTGGTGCCCTACTCAATGAGCCACAGGTGCCACCCGATACTTGCTTTTTCTTTCTTTCTTTTCCTTCTTTCCCTTCCTTCCTTCCTATCCCTCCCACTTCCTCCCTTGTTTTGACAGAGTCTTACTCTGTTGCCCCGGCTAGAATGCAATGGCATTTGCCTAGGTCACAGCAACCTCAAACTCCTGGAAGTGATCCTCCTGCCTCAGCCTCCCAAGCATTTGGGACTACAGGCACCAGCCATGACACCTGCCCATTTTTCTTTTTCTTTTTTCTTTCTTTTTTTCTGGAGACAGAGCCTCAAGCTGTCACCCTAGGTAGAGTGCTGTGGCATCACAGCTCACAGCAACCTCCAATTCCTGGGCTCAAGCGAGTCTCCTGCCTCCACCTCCCAAGTAGCTGGGACTACAGACACCTGCCACAACGCCCGGCCATTTTTTGGTTGCAGCGGTCGTTGTTTGGCGGGCCCGGGCTGGATTCGAACCCACCAGCTCAGGAGTATGTGGCTGGCGCCTTAGCTGCTTGAGCCACAGGCGCCGAGCCCACCCGCCAATTTTTCTATTTTTAGTAGAGACAGGTCTCACTCTTGCTCAGGCTGATCTCAAACTCCTGACCTCAAAGGATCTCCCTGCTTTGGGCTTGCAGAGTGCTAGGATTACCAGAATGAGTCAGTTCACACGCCTCATTCATCCTTTTGGCCACACAATGGTCCTATGGATTTTCTCTGCCTTTCCTTTGCATCTTTGAGGTGGGGCAATCTAAACTGCATAGACAAGCTACTTTTTGATTTCTTTCTTTCTTTTTTTTTTGAGACAAGAGTCTCAAGCTGTCACCCTGGGCAGAGTGCTGTGCCATTACAGCTCTCAGCAACCTCAAACTCTTGGGGTTAAGCAATTCTCTTGCCTTAGCCTCCTAAGTAGCTGGGACTACAGGCGCCCGCCACAACGCCAGGCTATTTTTTGGTTGTAGTTATCATTTTTTGGCCGGCCTGGGCTGGATCCGAACCTGCCAACTCTGGTGTATGTGGCTGGCACCCTACCCACTGGAGCTACAGGGGCCGAGCCTTGATGAAATTTTTTTTTTTTTTTTTTTTTTGAGACAGAGCCTCAAGCTGTCACCCTGGATAGAGTGCTGTGGCATCACAGCTCACAGCAACCTCCAATTCCTGGGCTCAAGCAAGTCTCTTGCCTCTGCCTCCCAAGTAGCTGGGACTA
>CAUYRH010022640.1:0-10695 GCA_963574655.1 Perodicticus potto | reverse complement strand
GTTTGCTGTAGATAATCTCTATCAATTTAAGAAATGTCCCCTCTATTCCCATTTTCTTTAGTGTTCTGATCATGAAGGGATGCTGGATATTGTCGAAGGCTTTTTCTGCATCAATTGAGAGAATTATGTGGTCTTTGTTTTTTAATTTATTTATGTCCTGGATTACATTGATCGATTTACGTATATTGAACCAGCCTTGAGACCCTGGGATAAAGCCCACTTGGTCATGATGTATGATTTGCTTGATAAATTGCTGAATTCTGTTTGCTAGGATTTTATTAAATATTTTTGCGTCGATATTCATTAGTGATACTGGTCTGTAATTTTCTTTTCTTGTTGGGTCTTTTCCTGGTTTGGGGATCAAGGTGATGTCTGCTTCATAAAATGTGTTGGGTAGTATTCCATCTTTGTCAATATTTTGGAAGAGGTTTAGTAATATAGGTACTAGTTCTTCTTTAAAGGTTTGGTAGAATTCTGATGTGAAGCCATCTGGTCCAGGGCTTTTCATTTTCGGGAGTTTTTGTATAGTTGATGCTATTTCAGAACTTGACATTGGCTGGTTGAACTTTTCCACTACATTCTGGCTAAGTCTTGGAAGGTGACGTGCTTCCAGATATTGGTCAATTTCCTTCAGGTTACCATATTTCTGAGAGTAAAGTTTCTTGTAATAGTCATTGAGGATTGTTTGAATTTCTGAGGGGTCTGTAGTTATTTCATCTTTATCCTTTCTGATTGATGAGATTAGAGATTTTACTCTTTTTTTCTTGATTAGGTAGGAATATGCATTTCTAAAAAAGGGACCTGATATAAAATTTGATATAAGTGATCCCCACAATATACTTTGATGGGCACTGTTCAATGTGTTAACAAATCATGCCCAGATATCTCTATTATCATCTCTGGACACTGAACTCATTTTGGGTCTTGGAACTCTATCCATTTGTATAATGGGCTAAATATTTGTCTTTCTTACATTCACAGGTGAATTTGAAGGTTAAAAAGATCACTTTGGCAATAAGATTTGACCTGTCTTTCCAGACTCATAGTAAGTATGAAAGATGGGGTTAATACATATCTGGACAGCTTCTACATTGCATGAATTACATCAAATTCTTAGCATTCACTCTTTCCTAATAATGACCCATGAATGAATAAGACCTCATCAGTGTTTTATTATCTGCTTTTGGGAACTGGAAATGTAACTCTTAAATCACTGCTACTTGTCCTGAGTAAAGTTCTTATAAGGGAAAAGAAGAGAGTTCTTGGAAAGTCAAACAAAATGCTGTCTGTAACTGCCTGGATTTTCAAAAACAAGTGTTCCTGATTACAAAAGATCTGTTTTGAGGAGTGCCAGCTAACAAGACAGTCCCATTATACACATTGTTTAGTTACAACAGAGCATGACTCTAAGGTCAGTGGAATCTCAAAGCAAGGGAAGCCCAGGAGAAGTGCCAGCTAGCTCTGTTAAAGAATAGGTCCTTCATCCTAGTTCTAGGTCCTAACATTTCTTTTTTCCCTCTGTCACTGCAGTCTGGATTCTGATTCTGTCACCTTCCTGTGCTTTTCTCTGGGGATAAATATAATTTCTGTTTCCTAAATGCAGTAGTGTCCTTTCAACCATTATGTATGTTCAGTGCTGTCTCCCTGAACCCTTTGTCTCTAAAGGTTATTTTTTGAGGTTCCTTCCTCTGCTGCTTTTGAAAGCTCTGCTTTCTTTCAGTTTGCATTCTCCCACCCTTGTGATTATTTCTCTGTTTTCTTTGCTGGCTCTTTCTCTGTTTTGCTTTATATTTTCCAAGGTTCTAGCCTTATTGTTATTGGTCAACAGTCAGGATCATCATCTTACCTTCTTTCACTGCAATAAAATTGTAGTTGATTTTCATATATCTTCCTTCAATGTGGAATTCTGTTTTTAACCCATATTTGCAATAGCTTTTCAAAGTTTTCATTTGTTTGGCATAGGGACAGCTTATATTTTGCAGGTCCAAAGCTTGGGTGTATTGTTTTCTCCTTCAACCTTATTCCTTCTTCTCCGATCTGTATTTATTAAAAGTACTAGCATCCACTAGAAACTTTACAGTAATTCTTGATCCCTCACTTGCATTTCTGTCACTTCTTCTCTACCCCTCCTACCACTATCCCGATTCAGCCCTTCATCCCTCTATCATCTCTTAAAGGAGCTACTGCACTATCCTAATTTCTCTGCCTTCAATTTCTCTTCATTCCAATTCAGAGTCACATGGTCACAATTATTATTCTGAAATATAAATCTGTTCATGTCTACTTAATACCTCTGATATTTCATGTACTCACATGTTAGGTACATTATATAAAACTCATTTTTAGAAGAACTCTTAAGAGTTCACTGTCTATCCTTAGTCTTTCCAGCCTAATCAAGGATCTCTCTCCTAATAATAACCTTTTTTTGAGTGATGGGTACTTTAAATGTAATGGGACTTACATGAACAGTGGGACAATTATGAATGAAATATTATTATTTGTCTTGTTTTACACATGAAGGAAGTGATACTAAGAAAAATTATATACTTTATAACTTGCCCAAGATCATATAGCTAGCAATTGATGGAGTATTAGGGTACAGCTAAACTCTCCTTAGACACTCTGATACTCTGTCTTTATAGGAGCCACACTGAACTTCTGCCCATGGGTGTGCTTTCATTCATGCTATCTCTTCAGCATACATTGTCCCACTTCCTAGTCGAAGATCCTATATGTACTTCAAGACCTGCTTAAAAGGAAACTTGTCTATGAAGCTTTATCAGACTTCTTGTATCATAGAAGAATTAATAGCTTCTTTTTAGTTCCTCCAACACCTTGTATATACATTAATTATAATCTTATATCACTCTGTGTAAAATGAGTTTCTTGATTGTCTCTACTCAATTCATTTGAACTCTTTTATGCCTTTAAGTTTTAATCATTTTTAGGTCCCTAATATCTAGTACATAGTATGTCCTTAGGAAATATCTACAAAAAATAGAAAGAGAGAGTTTTTATAATCCTGTTAGATTATTACCAGCTAATCTAAACATTTTTTCTAATTAAAATAATATTTGGTATTAACATTAAGGCTTCTTAGTAGGCTACTCAAAGTTTAGTAATGATATGTATGAGGAAGTGTTTTTGAGGTTAATTGAGACTACCTGGAAGTACTTCTGCTGGAAGAACTAAGGAGCCTTGACAATCAGTTGTATTGATGTGACACTTCTCAGCGGTACCAAGAGAGAACTTGAGTTTCTTCTGTTAATATTAACTTTTTGTTCCATGCTGTATTATTCATACATACTTTTTGTGCTCAATAAACGACCCCCAAAGTTTTCGTTCCGGGAAGCACTTCCTTGCTATTCTCTGAGCATGTGAAGTTGCTTGCCTCTCCAAGCCTTATCAGTTATTACACTGCAAATAACCGAGTGTAAGAGTTTTTTTTCCGTGCTTCCTCCTCACCAGCTTATCCACAGGTCGTGAACAATTATAAGTGGCAGAGCAAAACTTGATGTGGTAAGAATAAGATCTTTTTCCCTTTTTGGTTATAATTCCTTGGTGTTATTACTATTTTCAGCATGCACCTCCTCTTCTTGTGGCTCTCAATTTACATGCTTGCTCATTCAGAACAGAGTTGATCTCTTTCTCCAGTCATCAACAGGATTCAGCTTGTTTGGATCAACGTAGGTCAGATCTATCCCTAAAAGTCAAGTATAGCTGAAAGTTATAAGGGAGTCTTGTGCCACATCCCATCCTAGAGTCTTGTATGGTACCAGCTTTCCCCAAATAAGTGGACTTCAAGAAAATGGGTGGAGACTCTAACCAAAGCTTGGTTGCTGATACCAATCCAAGGGCAAATGAATGATGGCCAACCCAAACCAAAAAATGACCCATGAACAATCTTTATAAGAATGGATTAAAAGATAGGGAAAATGTGTGATGTGGAGGCAGTTGCCAGGCCTTTCAGGAATGACTCACAGCTCAGTTCTGTTTCTGTGGAGGAGAGAACACGCCACATAAGGCAGCACTTACCATTCTGATATTTGAAAACAGGGACATGTTAGATATTGTCAGCTCTCTGCTGTGGAAGGCTGACCTGCACAGTCTTCATCAGTGGGCTCTCCACACTCAGGCTAGGTGGATTCAGACAGTGGGGAGACCAGAGGGCAGGAGGAGAGTGAGGTCAGGGTATTTGTTCCTCTGGCTCCCTCCCTACTGGAGTGTGTCTGGCTGTGTCCCTTCCCAATTCTGCCAGGCAGCCCTCCCTGTACACCTACTCTGTCTGGATTCTAAACCACTGCCTCCTCTTGTAACCTCAGGTCTTGGAGAGGTTGCTGTTCCTGGGGTTCTGCATTGCTGATTTCTCTAAACTCTGCCCACACATTAGTGAAGAGTCTTTTTAATAAAACTCATCTCAAATTACCCAGTTAGAGTGTGCCATCTGTTTTCTGCCAAGACCCTTACTGATACAGTGGGTAATCATTTTTCTTCTAACATATTTTCAATCACTGCAGCAACACTTTTCTGAAACAGAATGATCCTCATAATGGTATCAGCCACAGGTAAATTTTCTTTAATTGGAAGAAAGCAAAGCTTCATGTGTGAGCTTTGATCATTTGTCATTCAGTCACCAAGTGGTGGGATTCTCACCTTGAGGACAAAAGCATTGGCCAGAGTTAGCAGCAGGTATCGTACTTCAGTTTTCATGTTCATATGAAAATTGGTTAAGATTTCTCCTGACTCCTCTAACTACAAATAATAAATAAATGCAAATGTTACTTTAGAAACTTTACAAAATTTTAGCAAAAACATTTATTGTTGCTGGTATCTGTATAGTTTTTAACTACTAAAGGAAGAATGTTTGTAAAGTTTTATTGTCAAATGTATTTACCATTTGAATTACTGATACAAATTTTTCTGTCTATACAATCCAATAGAAATGGCATCCCCAAGAGGAGCTTTTCTAAGATTTTAAAAATTTTCTTTTAAGAAAAAGTAACATTTTGTTTCTCTTATGCTGGAATCAAGTCTTTGAAATGGCCGTAGAACTGAAGACACAATAGTTAGAATCATTAGGTTGGGCCATTCCATTCAGTGCTGGCTGGATTCAATTTTGTGCCCTTGGTTTGCCAATTTCTTCTTTGGATATATTTCTGATGTCATTAAAGTTAGAGGTAATTATCATGTTAATATTAAGGTCCTTTATGTAATGTAGGGAAGCTTGTATTTTTCAGTCCTGAAATATGACTTGTGAAATAGATTCTGGGATCTTATTTTATGAGATTCTGCATTAATAGAGAGTGATAAGCTTGGATTTCATTTTTATCAGACTCTCTTCCTTGCTTATTATGTTCTGGCCATGAGTCTCTACTGTTGTTCCTGACCCAGGATCAGTTTTTTCCTGATATCTCCAATTCCAATGCATACTGCAGCTTTTGTTCTCATCTGCTCCCCCTTTCCACATTTGTACTGCCCTTCTTCAGCAGTGGCAAGTGTGGCTCTCTTTATCCTTACTGTATTTACTTGTTTGCTTAGTCCCCAGTTCATAGGCAAGCAAACTCCTAACTCCCATTGGTCTGCTGTCCCACTTGAAATCCCTCCTGTATGGGCCCCTGTCTCTGTCTTCCCAACCCTTTTAATGCCCTCTTTGTGGTTGGGAGTTTTGACTGAGAAACAACTTTACCTCTTAAAATGAGCTTATCAGAATTACTTATGTTCAAGGTAGGTTTTAGGATTTAAGAGTGAATTGTGCTATTAGCACTAAATTATATTCAATGGTTATTTGTATCCTTATTCTTAATACAGCATTCACTGAATGAATTAATAGCTTGAAATCATTAATAAAACACCCTCAAAGTTTAGTAGAGCAGAAATACTAATCTGGTATCTAGTTCAAAATGTACTATCTAGATCACGAAGAATTTGAGCAATTATTTTAGTTCATTTATTCACTCAAGAAATACAATTTAAGCACATTCTATGTTCCAAAAACTACCACAGAAAGTAGGGATGTAAGAATTAGCAAAATGGACTTGGTCCCCTCTGTCCTAATACTTGAAGTCTAGTTGAGTAGCCAATAGTTAATGAGGGCTAGCAATAAAGTAGGGCAAGTGCTTTGTTATAGTTGTAGAGAGAGTGCTGAGCATACACTAGAGGATGCCAGCCACATGTGAAAGGGGAGACAGGGGGATTTTCAGGAGAGATGACAGTTAAGCTGTGACCTCATGACTTGCAGCAGTAAGCAAAGTGAAGAGGAGAGAGAAGCATAAGCTGGTGGGGGTGGGAGGCAGAATGTGGGAAGGTGAGAGAGAGCATGTTGTTTTGGAGGAATTGTATGAAGTTTGAGGTAGGGTTTGCAGAAAGAGTGAGAGAAATATGGCTGGAGAGGTTATCTGGGGTCTTCTGGGTCTGTTAGGAGCCTTGGGCATTATTCAGGGTGTGATGAAAAGTCACTAATGTTGGAGTGATGAGATTAGCTCTTCAGAAGCTTTGCTCTGGCTTCCCTATTGAAGAGGGGGTGCAGTTTGGGGCATGAGGGAAAGAATGGAGGCAGAGCAAGAGCTCAGATGCTATCATAGCTATCCAGGGGGGAGGTGATGAAGGCATGGCCTGGACAGAGATCACGAGGATGAAAGTCAGTGGATGCCAATGAAAAAGAGTTAGAGGCAGACTCAACAGAAATGATGACCAGCTGTCTGGTGTTGGCAAATGCTCTTCATTGAAATGGGGGACATGAGTAGGCTAGGGAGGTTAGGATTGGGGGCATGATGAAGGGGAGATGAGGAAATCATTCTATTTTTAAAACAAGACATTTAGATTTTCTTGTTTTGTCTTCACAGGGCCAAGGACAGAGCCATTTAGATCTGTTAGAGAATTCTCTAAATATTTCCCTTTTCCTCTCTCTATTCAGCCATTTAACCAATCTAGACTTTAGTTAACTAATTAAGTGCGGGGAACAGGGGATGTTTGTATTTCTTAGTATTTAAAATGAAACAATAGAAAGGGAGGGTGCAGGCATAAGCTGCTAAATATGTTAGCTGTCATAAGCATGAAATAACATAAGATTTATCATTCCAAATTTTATAACTTGGGTGATTTTAGAACTTCTGTGGCCAGGCTGACTTTATTGTCCTATAATTCTCCATTCTGTGATTTTCACTTTCTCTTAGCTTGAGCAACTCTTCCAATTGCTTATGACTTTACAGTTGCTGCAGGGAATCGTTACACACAGATGGCTTTTAGGAGGGGAGTCAATTTGGTAGGCATTTTCCTTGATTATGATGCCTCCTCTCTGCACTGATTGTTATGAGTGAAGATTCTTGCATGTCAAATGGTGAAAATGTTTCCAGGGTCTCGAAAAAGAAAGGAACATTGCATTTGGCAGATGATCACTGTATGACTATACCCTGATGAAAAAGCTGCCTGGTTCTTTTAATTTATTCAGATAAATTTTTATAAGCAATGATAAAACCAAACCAACATGTGGCACCAAAGGGAGAAGGATAAGCAGAATTTGCAGCAGCAAGAAGACATTGACTTGAGCATATAATTATATCCACCTTGTTATATAGTTTCGTTTCCATGTGTTGCAATATTGCAAATAAGTACAAAAATCTTATCAGATATACCTCGTACCCACTCCCCCCTCCCCAGTTCATTCACTGTGCTTCCAAGAGAACACAGGCCAAAAAAAGAAATAAGTACTTTTTAAATTTGAAGACAATTTTATTTCTTTTCTGACATTAACTTTTAAATCAACTTTGTTTTGGCCAAGTTGATGTAAGCTTATTGTAGAAATAACAGAAAATAGAAATCAGTGCTTTTCCACCTAAATTTGTCATAGTCTGAGTAGAGACCTTATCTGTCTGGTGATCTTGCAGTACAGATAAAATGAACATCATTGACCAGTCTGGTTATTTTACATTTAGATGGTTTTGTGGTTTTATAACAGAAAAGTCTTCTTGCCACTATCCCAGAGTGGATTTTTACATGAGCATTAAGGTAAAAAAAATGTTAGGTCATAATGGGTAGTTTCTCTAGTTTGATTAGCCGCAATTGGGCAAGATTCTCTTATTTTTATAGCTGTCAAAACTAGACTTTGTTGGCAAATTTCAAGAACCCACAGCAAAGCAAGATATATTCCTGTTTGCAGAAGTCTCTTGCCTGAGGTCCACACATAATACTTACCAATTATTGAGCACTTACTATGTGTCAGACACTATGCTAATTATTTCATATGTATTTTATTTAATCTTCATGGAAAGCCCATGAGGTCGGTATTACTCTCTCTCTTTTAAGTACACAAAGAGAAACTTGTTACAGATCACAGGCTTGTCCTCTTAACCTTGAGGCTAAGTTGTTTCCTGTCTTCCCTTTCTTTGTGTTGCTCTTCTCTCTAGCATGAGAATGGTTCCATCTCATCTAAATTAGAAGAGTTATTTCTTCAAATTTCAGTGAAAATATAGCTGACATAAAAGGAAGCCTACTTCTGAGCACCTGCGAGTCACCACTCCAGGATTCTGTAGTTGAGAGAATCATGGTGGCAAGAAGGGAGACAGAGCACTCTCTCTCTGCTCTACTTGAGGTAGAGCTAACGTGGGGGTTGTGTCTGGAGGCCATCATTTATATCGTCTCTCTGGGCAGACAGTTTGTGGTGCGTTTGCACGGTAAATCTCGTCTACTTGTCTGTCTTTCCACTTACTCCCCCAGTGTGATTTCTGCCTCAAGTTCATGGATTTCCGTCTTCACAAACCTTCAGCTGCTCAAGTTGGCTGTGTGGCGCCATCTGCTGGACAGAGGGGCTCCAATCTTGATTCAGCTACTCAAGTTGGCTGTGCGGCCCTGCCTGCTGGACTGTAGGACAGCATACTGGACAGGGGGGCTCCAATCTTGTTTCAGCTACTCAAGTTTGCTGTGTGGTCTTGGCCACAGCCCTTTCCTTCTCTAAGCCTATTTAAAGTTGTAAAATCTGTTTGAAATCTGTGTACGTTAAACTCTCCAAGAAAATGGAAGAAAGTGTTTAAGTCCTCAAAGAACTTAGACCACTGCTGGAATTAGCCCACTACTGGATAAGACATCTTTGAAGTACCATGTCTTACTCTGAAAATTAGTCAATTTTTTTTCTTTTGCCTTCTACTCCATCACACGTGCATACTTACTTTAGCGTAAAAATAATGTTTAAAATTAAATACCCTAGAGTCAAACTAACTGCTGTGGCTTCCCTTCTGCTGCCTCACACCCCAAGAGTCTCAATACTTAAGTTTGAAGATGATTCAAAAAATTCCTTCTGGTTCTCTGATATTATGATTTAAGAAAACTCTTTAAGTAAAGTTGTCACTCAATTCACTAACTTCCACTTCCAAGTCTGACATTCTCTGATGTTGGAGGACTGGGAAAATGTTCCAAAGGAAAAAGTACTCACCCATAAGGTAACTGTCATTTTGATGTAAAGGAGCCGGTGCTAAATTTATTGACCTGATTCACAAGGGGTTTTGTGATTCTCTAAACGCTCTTTGAGCTCTGTATGAATTCACTGGCCTCAAATTGAACTTGTACTTACAAATAGTTATCAGAGTATGGGTTTGAAGGAAAAAATCCAGCTTGATGTGAACACCCATGCTGGAATTTAATGCAACTAGAGTTTGTTGAGGGCACTTTGTCACCCTCATTAAGTGTATTGATCTTTCTGTGTCTCAGATCACCTCTCTGTGAACTTCTTCCCCACTAATTATGCCTCCAGATTTGACATATCTGGACTTCTTTGTGTTAGAATGATGATTTGATAAAAATTCTAAACAATTTGAGTTTCTGTTATCTTCCATAATAATACCTCATTATGGTTCTAATATCCACCAGTGAACTGTATTTAATTTTGTGGGGCGGTGAAGAGACACAAAACTCCCCAGAAGGACACACACCATTTTTAAAAAGTCTGCTAATCACTCAGATACTTTTCCAAAGTGTGGCAGTAAATAGCTATAATCCTAAGCTAGATTCTAGTGAGACTCCACCTCTCCAGAATGGACGCCATTAGACTAAATTCACAAGCAACTGATGTATAACAGAATGTCAATATATTGATTTATGTTAACAAATCAATTGATTGATATGGTGGCAAAGTATGTATGTCTCTTGATTGGGACGTTTATACCCCCTCCCTACAAATGTACACAAGAACCAAATTATTATCAGCAATCTGCTAGGTGAGTATGAGATTAGAACATAAGTTTAATTGGATGTTCTTGGTGGTTTTCAGGGCATTAAATTATGACCATGTGGTAAATCCCTCTCTGCAGAGGCAGATAAATGATCTAGAATCTGTGCTTCAATGAGACCTTGTGATAGAGGTCATGGGCATGGACTCGGCACACAGTCTTCCTAGGATGAAAGTCACCCTACAACTTACAGCTGTGTGACTTCTGATACCTTTCTTACTCACTGAACCCTTACCTTCCTCTTCTTCAAAATTTTGAGTTACTTTGCTCTATTCTTCTTTTTTTTTATTTTTTGTAGAGACAGAGTCTCACTTTATCACCCTCAGTAGAGTGCTGTGGCGTCACACAGCTCACAGCAACCTCCAACTCCTGGGCTTAGGCGATTCTCTTGCCTCAGCCTCCCGAGTAGCTGGAACAGGCGCCCGCCACAATGCCTGGCTATTTTTCTGTTTTGCAGTTTGCCGAGGCCGGGTTTGAA